>CM019741.1:5873463-5981482 GCA_009761775.1 Ficus carica | reverse complement strand
ATGATTCTGACGCCATCGTGGACAATTGCAAACATTCTAATGTCGGGAAGACGCATATTTTGGGAGAAGTTATTATATGAATGAGAAGGCCGACGCAACTTCCTTAATGGTGGAACTGAGAGATTCAAGGAAGAAATAGAGAGAATCCTGAAGATATCATACATGAGCAGCATACAAGTCAAGAGGGCGCCACTGCAGCAGAGCAAAGCAGGTATCTGCCGTCAATCCCTACTGTCAACGAGTCTATACCTCCACAAGCTAGTTCTCATGCAGACAATTCAATGGTGCTACGTGAGCTTCAAGCTCTAAAGCAAACAATGGAGAAGATGTCGCAGACGATGGAGAAGATGTCCACCGACCATGAATCTCGGCTTTTACAATTCGAGAGATTGATAACCGAGAATAATAATCGCGTTGATATGCTGACAAACATTGTGTCAAGACTTGTTCAGCAACAATCAGAGACTCGGAAAGGTGGAGATCGAGCTGAGAGCAGTGGAGGTAGAGGTGAGAGCAGTGGAGGTGTTGATGTTAGGCTTAATGCCGGTGGTGACAATGAGGCTCATGATGATATATATGCACCGACAGATGTTGGTTTTGGAACTGAAATCAGTGCAGAAAGAGACATGGAAGATTCTCCCCTCAATGAAATCTTTTATCAGACTCCGACTTGTTCGAGTGATAAGGATCGCGAGGAAGATATTTTAGATGTTGGGCAACAAAAGAAACGACCAAAAAGACATCTAAAGAAGTCAAAAATAAGAGAACTCCATACACCGACCCTGGTCCAAGGAAGATGATGTTTCGTAAAGGATCGATAAAAGAATTCGATCCATTGCACCTACCGGACGATATGCGAAAATCATTCGAGGACTACAAGAATTCAGTTCCGAAGCCCCCATTCACTTCAGGTCTCGGTATAACAAGAGCGTGGGACTTTGATCAGATATTAACCGAGCACTTTTGGCTTTTAAGCGATGTAAGTGATTCTCTACTAAATAACGCTACATCTAAGCTTTTTTTTTTTTTTTATTTGGATTTCTTTTATGTCTATCATTTTTGACTCATACTACAACTTTTTTTTGTAGCACATTGAAGAAGCCATGTACGACATCAGAAAAAAACAAGCCAAGTATCGAGATGTCATCAATCAAGACATCGTCATTTTGGATGATATCTTCAGCCAATTAATTGGTGATGAATGCCAATGATGGATGCCATATACGACTCTTTGATGTCATACGTGAAAGGCGACAGCCCGAGGATGGGAAAATGTTGGAATGGTGTGAAGGCAATTTACTTCCCGTATAATTTATACGACATATCGGACACCAACGTGCCGAAAAAGAACGAGGAAAACATTGGGGTTTCGGTGAAGGTTGATTTGATAGTGCAGAACTGGTGGTTTTTGATTGCAGTTGGAAATTCACCGAAAAAGTAAAGCTCGATAGATTTATGGAGCCCGTGCAGAAGATGATTCCGTTACTGCTCAAAAATTCGGATATTTCAGCCACCTAAGTCCTTCACCATGGCCCTATAGGCGTCCGATCAACCATCCGCAGAACGAAAAATCGTTAAGTGTAATTCAATGTTTAATTTTTGGCTCTTTTGTCATTTATAACTACAAACACTAACAAATATTTTGTTTAATACAGGGGAGATTGTGCCGTATATGCCATCAAATATATCGAGTTCGATATGCAGGGGCAGATTTTGAGTCAATAATGATGCGACGATCAAATTTTTTAGAGAGAAGATGGCAATTAATATTTATTATAACGATTGGGTTCCTTAAACACTAGGAAGACTTTTGTGTATAAACAAAAATTTTCTATTTTTTTAATTTTTCTGATACACCATTCGTTCATTATATTTCAGGCATTTAAGATATGAGAACGATCGGGAAAAAAAACATATCACCACTAAAAAACATATCAAAAACATGAAATCAGATACTAACCTCTGATAAGATGACAATTTGTTCTCCTTTGAACCTAGACAGAGAGTAACATGCCTCGCCATCAGTGTCACCTTAACAGAAAAGAGACCAACTTTAGAAATTTTCAAAAAACCATTATTTTTTTTTACAAGTTAAGAAACCATGAAATTTGGATTTTCCTCGATAATTTTAAGACAGTCCTTTTTATCTCAATTTCATTCTTTATTATTTTTTTTTTTGGAAAATAAAAAGGTTCGGAATTTTCTGGACTTTATCCGGAACGGCCTGACCGGGACCGGTCAGGCCGGTCCAATGGGCAAGCAGGAAAATTGCTCGCTGGTTTTCCGGACCGGCCTGATTGGGATCGGGCAGGCCGGTCCGGAGACATCGGTCCGGCCAGACCGGGACCGGGCAGGCCGGTCCGGCGGGCCAGCGAGTAATTTTTTGCTCGCGGGTTTTCCGGACCGGCCTGACCGGCCTCGGTCATGCCAGTCTGGAGAAGAACCGGTCCGGCCTGACCGGGTCCGGTCAGGCTGGTCCGGCGAGCCAGCGAGCAAAACTGATCGCTGGTTTTCTGGACCTGCCTGACCGGACCGGTCAGGCCGACCGGTTGCTGGTCCCCGCGCGCAGCGCCCAGCGCGCGCGCAACGCCCAGCGCCCCGCGCGCGCCGGGTCCGGTCCGGCGAGCCAGCGAGCAAAACTGCTCGCTGGTTTTTTGGACCGGCCTGACCGGTCCCGGTCAGGCCGGACCGGTCGCTGGTCCCAGCGCGCACGCAGCGCCCAGCGCACGCGCAACGCCTAGCACTGGGCGCGCGCGGGGCGCTGCGCGCGCGCCCGGTCCGGTCTGACCGAGGCTGGTCAGGCTGGACCGCGCGCGCCCAGCGCTGAGCGCTGCGCGCGCGCTGGGACCAGCGCCCAGCGCCCGGTCCAGCCAGACCGAAGCTGGTCAGGCTGGACCGCGCGCGCCCAGCGCTAGGCGTTGCGCGCGCGCTGGGACCAGAGCCCAGTGCCGGGTCCGGCCTGACCGAGGCTGGTCAGGCTGGACCGCGCGCGCCCAGCGCTGGGCGTTGCGCGCGCTGGGACCAGCGCCCAGCGCCGGGTCCGGCCTGACCGAGGCTGGTCAGGCTGGACCGCGCGCGCCCAGCGCCGGGCGTTGTGCGCGCGCTGGGACCAGCGCCCAGCGCTCGGTCCAGCCTGACCATCCTCTGTCAGGCCGGACCGGTTTCTTCGGACCAGCATGACTGAGGTCGGTCAGGCCGGTCCGGAAATCCCGCGAGCAAAAAATTGCTCGCTGGCCGCCGGACCGGTTTCTCCGGACCGGCCGGACCGTGATCGGGCAGGCCGGTCCGGAAAAACGGGGAGTTATTTTTCTCGCTGGCCCATCGGACCGGCCTGACCGGGACCGGTCAGCCCGGTCCGATCCGGACCATTTTATCTGGCCCGGCTTGACCGGGGCCGATCAGGTCAGTCTAATCCGGACCGTTTTTTCTAGACCGGCTTGACCGGTCCCGGTCAGAACGGTCCGGAAACACAAAAGTTTTGTTGATAAAAAAATAAAGTTGAACACGCCAGTCCGGAGAACCCTAAAGTTGTGTGGAAAAAAAAAACAAAAACAAAATTAAACACGCCGGTCCGGTGAAAATTTTCCAGACCGGCATGACTGGCGACTCCTTATCTTTTTTGCTAACTAAACTAAATGATAAATAGAAAAATAAAAAATTTAATTAAAATGAAAGATAAGATAAATAACTAAAATATAATTTTTCGGATCGGCATGACCGTCGACTTTTTGAATACTTGAACGGTCAATATTTTTGTTTTCGTCTTAACTCTTATCTTTGCTAACTAAAAATAACTAATAAGTGAATATAATATTAATAACCATAACGAATCTAATGGCTATAACTAATAATTAATTCATTTTTTTAATAATTAAATTTAGAATTAAATTATCTCGAATATTATTATAATGTAAAATCTTAATAATGCAATTAATATGAATTAATTATATATTCTATATATATCGAATACTAGAATAAGATTGTACTTTACTTAGTAAGTTATAATAATTTAATTAATAGATTCTCTTTAAACTTCTAAATACATAAGATGTAATATTAGAATAAGGTGTTGTGATCAAAAAATAAAGTTGTTACGTTACGACCAATAAGATCGTTCGTCGTTGCGTTAAATTAATCAGTGATTTAAACGTCGTCTCAATTGTGCTTAATTACCATTCAGATAAATGATTAATCATTTTAGAAAAGAAGTGACATTTTAACTAATTTTTGTGAATTGATATCAAAAAGTCATAAAGTCATAAGTAATTTTTTTAATTTATACTACGTCATACTAGGTAAGCCGGTCCGGACTACCCAAAAAAGTGTGTTGATTAAAAAAAAAAAAAAAACAAAGTTAAACACGATGGTCCGGATAAAATTTTCATGACCCGGCATGAGCGATTAGGCCGGTCATGCCGGTCCGGAATACTCAAAAGGTGTGTTTATTAAAAAAAAAAAAAAAACAAGGTTAAAAACGCCGGTCCGGAATACTCAAAAGTTGTGTTGATTTAAAAAAAAAAAAAAAAAAAAAAAAAGCAAAGTTAAACACGCCGGTCCGGAAAAATTTTATCCGGACACTAACTTTGTTTTATCCGAACCGGCGTGTATAACTTTGTTTTTTTTTTTTTTTAATAAACACACCTTTTGAGTATTTAGGACCGGCATGACCGGCCTAACCGCTCATGCCGGGCTGGAAAAATTTTATCCGGACCATCGTGTTCAACTTTGTTTTTTTTTTTAATCGACACACTTTTTGTGTTTCCAGACCGTCCTGACCGGAACCGGTCAAGCCAGTCCAGAAAAAAAAGGTCCGGATCGGACCGGCCTGACCGGTCCCCGGTCAGGCCGGGCCAGAAAACACGGTCCGGATCGGACCGGCCTGACCGGATCCGGTCAGGCCGGTCCAGAAAACACGGTCCGGATCGGACCGGCATGACCGGATCTGGTCAAGTCGGTCCAGAAAACACGGTCCGGATGGGACCGGCCTGACCGGGACCAAAAAAACTCGGTCCGGATTGGACCGGCCTGACCAGCGAGCAATTTTGCTAACATTTTTTTTCCGGACCGGCCTGACCGGTATCGGTCCGGCCGGTCCGGAAAACCCGGTTTGGTCCATCGAGCAATTTTGCTAACATTTTTTTCCGGACTGGCCTGACCGGTATCGGTCCAGCCGGTCTGGAAAACCCGGTTTGGTCCATCGAGCAATTTTGCTAACATTTTTTTCCGGACCGGCCTGACCGGTATCGGTCCGGCCGGTCCGGAAAACCCGGTTTGGTCCATCGAGCAATTTTGAATTTTTTTTGTTGGTTTTTTGTTTGTATTTATCAATTTTCGTGATAATAAATATTACATACTGATCCGGAAAACTATAAAGTATTTCTTTGTTGTGGTGAACGAAAAAACATAAAAGATAACTCCGGTCCAGAGAAATATTTTCTAGACCGACATGACCGGCAAAAAACATGTTGACTTGTTTAATCAAACACAAAAACTAAGGATCCTGTAAAGAACAATTAAATTATTTCAGCAACTATAATATCCAAAATACAGTTTATCAGTACAAACATAATTCAACTACGTATATAAGAGATGTAGTCCAAATCTTTAGTAAAAGTTAAAAATAAAACGACGATCATACAACATAAAAATCTACTTCGATCAAATATATTCAAATGGGGGTTGTAAATTCTGAGCTCTCATGAGAAGTTGCTTGACTTGATCGCTTGTTTTTTCCTTTTCGATGTTCTCCAATAGAAGGAAATCTGGTTTGTTGAATCCTTCCACGTTTTTTTGTGAAATCAGGAGGCAATACCTTCTTACTTCTTATGTCATCCGGGATAAACCCACTCTGATGAGCTCGGGACGGGATAAATAGTTCGGACATAAGCCAATGCCCATACCTCCTTTAGATAGTATTTTGAGCATAAATCATGCATTTTGTCCTTATCCCCTGGGAATGCTGCAAGGGCATGAACACAAGGAATTTTGTCGATATCAAATACTTTACAAGTGCAGGTTCTCCTTTCAAGGTCAACCAAAAACTGCCATCCGATCCTGTGACATAATACTCCAATGTAGTACTATTTAGTTCTTTCGCAGTCAAGATTGTGGACTCTCTGTATCTTGTATATGCATGTTTTCTCCACCATTGGAGTTAAGTATTGTGATGAAGATCCAAGACTCGACTCCTTACGGTGATTGTTGAACCATTCAGAGATTTTCTCCACAATTGAATCAATCAAGGGCAACAAAGGATATGCTCTTGCCTTCTTTAACACACTGTTAATACTCTCGGCACCGTTGGTAGTCAGGATATTGTAACGTGATCCTGTGAAGTGACACCTAGCCCATTTTGTGACATCTACATGATCATCAAGATATTCTGCGGCGACAGGATATCTATTCTTTAGGTCATCATAGAGTCGGTTGAACTCGTGCTCAGAGTATGCTGCAGCGACTTTCATGAAAATACTTGCGACGGTATCTTTAATCTTGAACTGACCTGTACCCTTTCCGGCTCTAACACGAGTTCCTCGGTGAACACGTGATTTGATATTCTGAGAGAGGTGCCATGCACAAAACCCATAGTGAGACTTTTATATACCTTTTCAACGGCATTGCGGATGCTTTGGTGCCTATCGGAAATTATGACCAGCTCTTCGTCATCGGGTATGAGCTCCTCAAGTTTCGTCATAAACCAGTTCCATGAGTTGTCATTCTCCGAGTCAACCACTCCCCAAGCGAGAGGATATTGATGGTAATTGCCATCTTGGGCGGTGGCGATGATCATTGTTCCCTTGTATTTCGTCTTCAAAAACGTTCCATCAACCGCAATTACCTTTCTCATTGCTTTAAATCCCTCGATGCACGCGCCCAATGCAATGAAAAGGTACTTGAACCTTTGATCTTCATCTACTTCCAAGTGTGTGACCGTGCCGGGGTTCATTAACTTTATCATGTGCAAGTAGCTAGGAAGAAGCTCGAAACTGACCTCTGGTGCACCCCTAACATCACTTGCTGCTTTTCGTTTGCCCCTCCAAGTTTTGAAGTAAGATATTGACACGCCACGATTTTTCATCATGTCTATCACTCTCTTCGGAGTAGGTGTCTCAAGCTGGCCTGGAAACTCCTTTTTTAACATGTCCGAAACTAAATCTGCAGTTGCTTGTCTGTTTCTTTTATCCACCGAACTAGCAGAGCAGGTATGAGTGTTGTAATATGTACGGAGAGAGAAACGATCTGAGTTCGTGATCCTTACAGCTCGTATGCCCACTTGCAATCCTGGACTGTGCATTTCACCACAAACAACTTTGTGGTTGACTTGACTATTTTATAATCAAAACAAGCTTTTAACGAAGCATCGATAATCAAATTCTTCACCTCGTTCTTGCTCTCAAATTCCTGACCAACTGCAATACCCATACCATCATCGAAACTAAAAGACACAGAACTGTCATCTATTGGTAATGGTTCACAATGATCCATGACCGGGTCTACTTCTACGCATGAACGTTGTCGTTTTGGAGTTGGGGCAGATGCTGTTGTCTCCTGATTAGGGCGTTCCTCCAAGGTAGGCACGTCGAAAACATCACCTTCGTTGCCTGGTACTGAAGCAGCATCATAGACCCTTGGTGGCTCCATGTTAACGTCGAAGTACACATCTCGAATATTTCCATCATTTTCCAAATTGCATCCTCCATCTCCTTCAACTTCAAGGACATCTTTATCATTGTCGTCACTATTTTCAACCTTTTTCAGGAGCTCAACGTATAGCATACTTCTACGTTGTGTCGTTTTACAAAAGTCTAAAAGATAACACTTGGCATCAAAATCATCCAAATGCTTTTAGGACCTGACGATATTGTACACAACAGAATGTAACTTATTTTTAATTCCGTACTTTTTTGGTCCACATGAATCCTTTTAAATATGCAATCAATAACTTCAGAATATTTCACCTTATCCGGATCATCTAGTAGTATTATGCTCTTGATTTCCTTATTCCTTCTGCACCATTCATATGACCCGTCATCTTTCTCCTTCCATTCTCCATCATATTGAAAATATATAACAATCTCACTCATTTTCCTTCAAATAAAAATAAGAAAAACAAAAATAAATTGTTATGAAAGAATTAAAAAATTTATTGAAAAATCTCCAGCGACAGTATCAATAGCAATTTTTCCGGACCGACCAGACCGGGACCGGTCAGGCCGGTCCGTGTGCTTGCGGTTTTTCCGGACCGGTTCCGGTCAGGCCGGACCGGTACCGGTCAGGCCGGTCCTGTTCGGGTCAGGCCGGTCCGGAAAACCCATAAGTGACTAGTTGCTCGCGGTTTTTCCGGACCGGCTAGACCGGGACCGGTCAGGCCGGTCCGTGTGCTTGCGGTTTTTCCGGACCGGTTCCGGTCAGGCCGGTCCTGTTCGAGTCAGGCCGGTCTAGTCACTCGTGGGTTTTCCGGACCGACCAGACCGGACCCGGTCAGGCCGGACCGGTACGGCCAGCCTGACCGGTCCCGGTCAGGCCGGACCGGCCCCGGTCAGGCTGATCTGGAAAATCGCTGGTGACTAATTTGCAAATTTACAGATTTTACAAGCCGAAAATTAGTGAGAAAAAGGTTGAATCATTGTGTTTTTTCTGTATTAAACTTCCAAACTATGAATGCCCAACCTTTGAACAACTTCAAAAACGATTTCAATAAAAAAAATTGAGGGTTTGAGATGAACTTACCAAAATTTTAGAGATTTTACGAACTTTTTGTACTTCCTCTCATCTCCTTGTGGCTGGAAATCGATACTTGAAATGTGAAAAAGATGCAAGATGTTAACCCGAATATAAGGATGGTCGTTTTGGAGGGGATGATGGAGATGAAAAATGATGGTAGTTTTGAGGTGGTGAAGGAGACGAAACCAATGAAAGAACAAAGTGGGTTTCTTCAGTTTTTTTTTTTTTTTGTAAGAGAAGATGGTCCTTCCTGCCTTCCTTCAGATCCTCTTATATATTATATTTCTTTTATTTTTATTTTTTACTTGTAAAGGGTATTTTGGAGAAAACAAAAGCCTCATTAATGAATGAGGTTAGCCCTTGCAATGCTTTCTCTTTGGGGGTTAGTCTTGCAAAATGAATCTCATTTTAATCCCAAATTTGCAAAGCCCCCGTCGGCAGAGGAGGGTTGGTAATCAACAAAGTTCGGCAGAGTTTGCGCTCGAGGCTGACCTTGCAAATTTATCTGGAAAACAGTATGTGTGGGATCAAATTGGTAGGGTGACTGCCCTCGATAGGTTATTGCATAGCAATAGTCATAAAATCAAAACAAAAAATAACATCAAGAATTGGTTTTTAAAAAACAAGACAAATTTGAAATTATTTTGTAAACAATTTACTTATTTTGTTTATCTCGAATTTTATGAAAAAAAAAAAAAAAAAAAAAACTCATTTTGATTTAGTGGTTTTTAAGAGTTGGAGATGAAAATAGAGAAATTGCGTTTGAAGAAAAGGATAAAAAATAATTGAAATTATTTGATTGAAGTGAATCAATCAGACAGGCGTTAGATCTAGGGCGTACTGAACAATTTCTCATCCAACAAATGTCAGTCAGAAATAAACGGAGTGTTGGTGGTCGTTTAAGATTTCCCTGTTGCATAAAAACGACATGTTATTTCATGTTTCAAAGACTTTTTGTCGTTTCTACGTGAAAATGGCGTTTAGGTCGTACTTATGATGTTTCCGTTTTTCAAATCTAACTGGCGACATGTTCCTGTTAACAAATTTTTTTTTATTTTTTAACCAAACATGCCGTTCGGGTTGAAAGTTTTATGTCCCTTTATCATACAACGTGTTTTCTGGATGTTGATATTTTTTCACAAACGACATGTCACTTATACTTTATGGTTAACAAAATTTCAAATCACGTTGTTGGTTCAGAATTTATATTTTTTATTTTGGTAATAAGAACCTGTCGTTTCAATTAAAGCTTGGATGTCGTTTGTTAAAATGACAGTCGTTGAGATGAAGAAAAACAGGGTTATAAAAACCGTACGCATGCTTTTACAAATGAGTTTATAAATACACATGACACAGAGAGAATTTTTCATCGGGGATGTGCACAAATCAAAATTTTACATAAAAATACCGGTTCGCTTTTAAAGGTTTATAATGCTTAAATTATGAGGTTATGTAATAGTATATCATTTTTCCATTTATTTACATTTTAATAATCCGTTTGAATCATAAACTGAATTAAATTTTTTTTTTTAATGTTGCATTCAAATGAATCCAAAAAATATAAAATGGGGAGTTCTACAACTAGACCTCCCTATTTTATCATATCAATAAGATAAAAATATTTAACCGTTTGATTAATTTTGGATGGTTGAGATAAAAAAAATATATATATATATATATATATATATAATCAATCACCCTTGATCATTAATTTAGAAAATATTTCAAAAAAATTTGGAAAAAAAAAAAAAAAAACGAAACTACCATGACCACCACACCATCGTCTGACGCCGATAGCACCCACCGACAGCCCCTCCCCGTCCGACTGCGACGGCACACACCATCATCGGCGACGGTGGCCAGACCCAACAAAAAAGCAACAAAAAGAGAAAAATATAAAATATAAAAAAAACTCCAGATCCCTTCTTTTTAAATCATCTTCTCTGCCATCTCTGTCGCCGTCCGGGACTGCTCCGGCGTCGTCCACACGGCCTCCTCCTGCAAGATTTTAAAAAAAAAAAAAAAAAACAAGTTACCATCGATGGCATAGGGAAGGCGAGCTTTGGATGGACCGGAATCAGAATCCTCGACCTCATCCTTGGTCGGAACCCGACGGTTTCAGACATCAAAGGCGAGTCCCTTCGGCGTGAGCCACCGAGCCCCTTCGGCCGCGAGTCGTCGAGACCCCTCCGCCGTGGCCCGTGAGCCGTTGGCCGTCGAGACCGATCTTGCTCGGTCGTTGGGAATAGCCCCGGATCCATGGATGTCAATGGGAAGGAACAGAGAAGAAATCCTTTTTTTTTTTTTTTTCATAATCATGTGCAAACATCTCATTGTAATTTTGGTGTTTTTTTTTTTTTTTTAATCTAGATTGTTGAAAATAGATCTAAGGATCAAAATTTTTTACCCTATTAATGGTTAAAACAAGAGATCTTTCAACTAAACATATTTTCAAAACTCAACTTATCTCCAATCAAAATACCTTGAAAGTCCCGTCCAAAACTCTTGTGTGTTTGGATAGTTCTTTTTTAAAATTAACATTCAAACGGTATTTCTTTATATCAAGACTTGTAAAGAGATAAGCTTATGACCTTCTATTGCGTTAAGTGGTGGTTGGGGAGTTTGGTTTTGCAAGAACTTTAAAAATAAGATAAAAATATAATTTTAAAAACTTTGGAAGTAAAAATGACAATTGAAAAGTTTTGAAATTTACCGGTATACCTTGAATCACGACTTAAGGAAAAATATCAATTTCGTAATCATATTTTAATTTAACACACTTCTAATTCTCAATTTACCATAATTACCTCAATTTAACCTTAATTAAGTAGGCGTTACAACTCCTCTTAAGCTAAAGGTGCAAAACAGACCTAAACTGAAACTTAAATTGAGTTCAAAGAGAAACAAGGACAACTAAACAGAAAAGGAGACAATAGCAAATCATCCTCCACATTTCCATCAAGAGCGGCAACTTCTGAGGCCAGTTCGACGGCCGACTCGATTAGCAGGGGTTCAGTAGGGACGGCACCACGACCACGACCATGACCACAGTCACAGCCAGAATGGTAAATGTCAGGATCAGCGGGTTGGTGATCATAATTATTCAGTAGGGTTTGCATTCGAGGCCGAGCTTGCAAATTTATCTGCAAACAAGCATCTGTCACATCAATTTTGTAGAGGTGCTCGCCCATGATAGATAACTAAACGACTGTAAAAATTAAAATAAAAAAAATGTTTTAAAACACAAGATAAATTCAAAATTATTTTGAAATAAATAATATGTAGGACCTTAAGAGAATGGAGTAGCCGAGTTGGAGGTGACCTACTTCAGCTCCACTATAATCCATCTACATAGGCAAAACATTTTTCAATTTTTACAATACAAAATGATATTCAAACACACACACACACATATATATATATATACACACATGTATCAATTCCCTCTTACCAGCAACAATCCTGCAAGCTCCCCACAATTGCTACAGTAGAGATTTGCAAGTGTACATAGGTTTGCTTGGTCAACATGTGAATGGACGTCTATTGCAACGTTAAATCTTAAAAAAAAAATTAATTAAAAAAAAGGGTCTATAATGCAGTAATTAATAAACAAAATATTCAAAGATTAAATAGCGAAGTGAGTAATAGGATTTTTACGTGCTGTCGAATACATGCCACCCAAACTGGGGGGAAAAGAAAAATAAAATAAAACAAAAACCATATTAAAATGATTGGAGAGAGAGAAAGAGTGAAAGAGAAAAAAAATTAAAAAAAAAAAAAGAAGAAGCAAAGTCCACGGATTTCTGGAAATGGTGGAAGGGAAAGGAAAACTGAGAGAATTGGTAACACTTTATCCAGTGTAAATTTCAAAACATAAAATATGTTCTCTTCAATATTAAAACCATATTAGTTTTGTCTGTCTTACAGTTAGTGTTTGGATGCACATGCCAACCTATAGATTGAGAAAGTTAATTACATAGCGTTAAATGACATATTTACCTTTACAATAAGAATCATAACTTTCTAAAAATATACTAAATTTTAGTTGTTAAAAAATATGATACTAATCAAAATAAATTCTGTCAAAAACATTAAGAACTACATTTAGCGAGAGTATCAGGAAATACTTTATTTTCTGTGTTCGTAAAAAATATTGGGTAATTTGTCCTCTTATTTTTGAAATTATGAATATTTTGTCACTTTAGTTCCCTGAATTTTGATTTTGATAAATTGATCCCTTACTTTTTTTTTTTTTTTTGACAATTTTTGTCTCCCACACTAAAATTGTCGGATGATTTATTAAATTAACATAGATAATTGTATCTCTATATCATAATAATTAAAAACTTTAAAAAAAATCATTACATTAAGTTCAAAAGGTTTTAAATTTTAAGGGGTTTAATCCAAAGTTTGAAGATTAATTTATCAAAATAAAAAATTTAAGGACCAAAGTGACAAAATGTACATAATTGATGAACTAAACGAACTAATGACCCAAAAATCTAAAATAAAAACTCTTCATTTGTTTAAACTAAAATTACTTTAACTACCTGGTCATGTGCATATCACATGAGATTTCCATCAAAACCGCCAATAAGGAGTAAAATTGTTACAGTTTCAAAATTAGGGAGAATGGATTTATATTTTGAAATTCGTACGGTTAAGTTGTTACAAAGATTATAATTCAGGGGGAGTGTTTGTAATTAATCCTATTTAATAATATTCTGTATTCTTGTAGCCTATTTCATATATATATATATATATATATATTTTTTTTTTTTTTTTTTGTTTGCTTGAGGAAGAGATTTTTGTACTTCGTCAAAAATATAATCCTTAGGATCTGTTTGAAATATTGATTGGAGTTTTTTTTTTTTTTTTTTAAATAGAATATTGATTGGAGTTGAAGTTGGAGTTTTCAAATTATTTTGATTAAAAATAGTTAATTTTGAAAATTTAGACAACAATTCTGAAGTGGCTTTTTCAAAATACACACACACATACATGCATGTTTGTTCACAATTATTATTAGGTGTACTTTTGTCTAGCTAATTAGGTTAAAGAAACCAAACAACTAAACAGTACCACAATAAACAAAAATGTAAACTAGCTATTATAAAATTCAAGAAAAATAAGTTATAATTTGACAACAAAAAAAAAAAGGAAAAAAATTTTTTTTTTCCCCTTGAAATATGACTGAACAATTCAAAACTTCTTCGAACACGTACGACTACTTTTATTAATCCATTTTTCAATGAATTTTTCTTTGCATTTTTTTTTTTCCCGATAAACTTTAGAAAGAATGTTGATGAGTCAGGAAGAGGAGAAGAAAGGAAAAGAGAGAATATCAACACGTAGAAAGTACAGTTTTTTTTTTTTTTTTTTAAACAGTGAATTTATAGGGAGCTTTCTTTAAAGAGCTCCAGTGGTTGAAAAAAACCGTTTGTTTACCTAAAATGAAAATTCATTCAAACGTGGTTCCACACACCCCACCGCGACAATATATATATATATATATATATATATATATATAAAGCATGCATTAATTAATTATTGGTTAAAAAAGAGCTTAAAAAACGAAAAAATGAACATAATTAGGACATTTAATGTATATTGAAAGATGCCTTTACTCATTTTTGAAGGCTTGATTTTTTTTTTTAATCTACAGAGAACTTCTTTTTTTTTTTTTATTTCATACATTTCGAAAATGTTGGACTGTAAAATACTAACTGAAGCAATAAGTGAGCGATAAATAGCATCATTCGATCAAACATTGTACAACTCTAACCGTTTGGTTAGTAGGTCTAAATCTAAAATTTTCATATCAGTTTTCTCTTTTTTATGAAAAATCAATAAAAAATTATAATTAACAAGCTATTATTGTTAAAGTTTTAATAGTAAAATTTGAGTTTAAATTGAATTGTACGTTTTGTGAGATGTTTGAATTACTAGAGTTAAAAAGTGTAAAAATTTGAATTATATTCGGAAAAAAAAATATATCAATTTGAAGTTTGTTTCGTTTATCTCGAAATTCTATACAATTAAAAAAAACATCTTATTTGGACTTGCATATACAAAACTATGGACTTTTAAAATTTGAGTTACAAAACTATAATACTATAAATAGTGAAACAGATGTTTTGAGTTGTAAATTTTAAACCAAACCTTGATGCCCAACATGTGCTTAGTATTAGAAAAATCAACCTACTCCAACCTAAAAATTCCTTTCCTAACTAGTACACTAAACGCACAATAAAGGAAAGATGTGCACCCGCATATATATGTATATATGTATATATATACATATATATGAACAGAGAGAGAAGAGGAACTGAAGAAGCTCAGTGAAGAGCAGCGAAAAGAAACTTTATTTAAAAGCCATATACTGGCAGCTTATAAAAAGGGACACAAAACAGAGAAAAGAGAATGAGTAAAAGCAACTGTAAGTTAACATTATCTGCAAAATGCATAAAGTTGTAAACTAGTAAAAACATAAGTACCCAAAGACAAAGTTACATGATGCCTGGCACACAGCAAATCATAATCCGGTACTACGCCTTCAACTTGCTGCTAATCCCGCGTTTGCCGTACCAAACACCATTCCTTCCGTTAACTGAATTCTTCTTGGCTGCAACCGAACACTGATCATTGCGGCCATCTTTACCATTATTCATCTCTATTTGAAGCTTGCGCCTTCTCATCCTGTTCTCTAACCTTACTCCCCTCAGAGCACGCACCCTCCGCTCGATTTCTAAAGCCTCTGAGAAATTCCATATCCGAACCACACCTTCCTCACCTCCGCAGACAATACGATCGGCACCAATATCCACCGAGAACAGATTGCTTACAAATCCATGTAACATCCTCTGTGGGGGCTCTACAGTACACTGGTCCACTCGCTTCATCCTCAAAACCTTCCTCCTTGAGGGATCCTTGCTAGCCTTGAGCAGCTTTCGCACATCAATTAGAGACATTTTCCCGTCACTTGAAGCCGAGACGAGCCATGGAAATTCAAATGCCAGGGAATACACTGGACCTGAGTGAGGAATCCATGTTGCGACCTTCAGAGTATTGTTCTTGACGATCTCAAACATGTGGATTGCACCATCCTCTCCTCCAGTGAAAAGGAAGTCGCCTGCGTGGCTGCGAGCGAGCGAGTAAGTGTTACCAACATGAGCATTACGAACAACTGTCATCAAATCTCCACTACTTGTATCCCAAACATATACGTCCGAACCCGATGAGCTAGCAATCGTTGTATCACGAGGAACAAGCCCCCAAACCCAGTCACCGTGCCTCAAGACCTTTAAGCACTTCAGTGAAAAACGATCCCATATACGAACTGTCATGTCCCATGATCCACTGTAAATCCTAATCAGATCCAAAGAAAGAGAAGTTATCGGTCCCTCGTGCTCCCAAAGACGGAACTGGGCAGTCTGGTTTTGACTACCCCTTAGGTCAAACAAATGTGGGAGTCCCTCCACTGCCTTCCAACCAAGGATAAATCCATCAGTACCACCAGCAACCAATAGTTTGGTATCCGCTGCAACAGCTCGAATGGTACAACCAAGGGGTTTCGAGGATGCAATAGATAACCCATTTTCCATGTCCCACATTCTAACAGTTGAGTCATAACCTGAGGTGAACACGAGTTTTGCAGAAGCCAGAAGGAAAACTGTCCGAACAGCTTCGGTGTGGCCATACAAAACATCGATACTATAGCGCCCCATAAAAGTCTTACTCCTAAACTCCCTCTCCACAAACAACTCCTTCCACGACTTCTCATTCTGAAGTCCCGAATCAATAGGTGCTGGGATTGATGGAAGACCCCACCTCTCACAATAAAACTCCTTCCAAACATGGTGCTCTGATGCTAGACTATGGAGATTCGTTGACACACAAGAGACTATACCAAGCTCCTTCGGACCAAGGCGATCGAGAATTTCCAAAATCAAGGCCGAAGGAAGATCCGTAATCGACCGACGGAAATTGAAAAGCACTTCATTTTGACAAGTTTCCAACTACAGTTGTTTGGAATTTGAATTCCCTTAGAACAAAATTCCAAGTCAGGTTTTGAAATCGCAATTTTCCCAGTTACGGTTTTGAAATCTGATTTCAGTTCCGAAATTTGAACTTCTTCAATTTCGGATTCTGAAGTAACTCGGTTCGATTCAATTTGTTTGTCACAACAATTTTCTAAGCAGAATGGCAATTTCTCAGACACCTCAATACTCTTTTGGCATTCAAATGCCATAAAAAAGCTAACCCTAGACTTGAAATTAAAGAAAAGAAAAGGCTGGAAACTCAATCCCCTAACACAAGAACTTGTAAAAGACCGAAAATTGTTAGAAACCCTAGGAATCAAATCAATCCGAGATTCGAGAAACAATTGACTAACAAAAAAAGAAACTGAAAGCAAAAGTAAGATGAATCAAGACTATCTAGAAGAAATTTAAAGTAATTTAAAGAATTCAGAGAAAATTAGATTGATAAATCCTAGGAAAACCAATTGATTTTTTTTTTCCTCGGGAAACAAACAAAATCGGAAAGAGAAAACTGTAAATCAGATAAGGTGAAAGGGAATTGAGTTCCAATTGTACCTTAGAGATCAAATCATAACGCGAGAGAGAAGAATCGAAGAGGAATTTTTCATAAGGAGAGGATTTGGGAAGAAGAACAACGAGAAAGAAAAGTGCTTGGATTGTAGAGAGGGAAAATTATTTTTGCCGTACGATAGAAGAGGTGGAATTATTAGGCTTTTTAATCACAGATCACAAAAAAAAAACAAATCAAATCGAACGGTTCGCGTCAAAGAAACGGACATCGTAATATGGAACGCTCCGTAGATCTTTTTTTTTTTTTTTTTTTTTTGTAATTATTATTATTTTTTTTAAATCTCACTTAGGCCCCGAACTTAGGTTTGTTGCCATTTTCCTCCATAAACTCTAAAAACTAATTTTCTAACTACTGGATTTTGAATTAATCAACTTCATCTTGTATTAATTTTTCTTTTTTAAAAAAATTAATCTCAATTAATCTATTTATCCCTGAAATCTATATTAGTAAGAAACGAAAAAAAATCACATCACCATATAATTACGTCTTTGTTTGTCCACTATTAATCTAATATTTTTAAGGGGGAATTTTTGGATATTTGATGACTTGAAAATCGAGTACCTTGTCTAAGAAAATACCAAAATAAATTGGGAGTACTTGACACAAAATAAAACAAAAAAAAAAAAAAAAAAGAGGGATGCCAAATTAATTAATTGAGGTAATTGACAAAAAAAGGGAGAGAGATAAAGGAACAGTCCATAATTTGATCTTTTTTAAATAAAACACTGATAATTTGATTAGTGTTAATTTTTTTTAAGGAAACAAATTCTAAATGTGTGTGTATATATATATATGTTCCTAGCATATATATATATATATATATACACACTAATCTAAAGAATAGCAACATATTGGATAAATTTGAGATTTATCTAAGTAGTGGAAAATTAAAATAATAAGTAAAAAAAAAAAAAAGACCAAAAAGATAAAAGAACTAAATTGAAAGAAGTTTATCAACATGAAAAAGAGGACTAAAATAAAAAATAAAAAAATGGGCAAAAAAAAAAGAATTAAAATGAAAAAAATTATCCAAACAAATGGATAACCAAAAAATAAATACAAAATTTTAAAAAACAAGGAAAAGGACTAAAATGTCAAAAAAAATTGATTGAAAAAAAAAACCCCCCGAGAACCAAAAAATTAATACAAAATTTTTTCGTCCAAATTCGGATGAAGTGGTGAACAATACTTTTTACATTTTTATATATTTATGGATATATGTTTAGTTGCATTATCTGAGCTCTAACCACGTTTGGCGATATTATCCAAAGAGTGTGTTAACCAAAGAGTGCGTTAAGAACCCCCCCTCCCCCTCTTTTTTTTTTTAATAATTAATACCACTTTGGAAGAGCTAGAATTCTAACCTTGTGTCAGGCCCTACAGGACAAGGGACAGTCTCAGGTAGACAGTTTCTATGGGGCTTAGGTCTCTCAAAAAGTAATGGAGGCGTACAAAGGTTTCCTCGGGCCAGATGGAGATTGGCCCTCAATTGCAAAGGCATAAGGGAGCTTGACTGTAAGACCCACCCGTCAATGTTTACTGATTACTTCCCCCCAAAAATAAATAAATCAATCAATAAATAAAAATAAACTCAATTTGTTTACTAATCACGAGTTCATCAACTCTACACATTTAGTTTTTTTTTATTTCATTTTAATTTTCAAAATACATTCGTCTAAATATTTCTTCTCTTTTTTTACATTTGTTAACATTATTTTCTCTATCCTTTCCTAATCTTGATGTATACTAAAAACTATGTAATTTGTTATCTTTGACTACCTTTTTTTTTTTTTTTTAATAATCGTTTCGAGTTTTAGATGTTCATTCATAATCCACTTCTCATGATTCAAACCACCAAAAAAATAAAATTAATAAAAACCCGAACCTAATAAAGAGCTATTATTTATTCTCAGCGAAGAATGAGGCTCAAACATGCTTCATCTTTAGCATGCGTTTGATTCGTCAGTTGGAGTTTGTTAACTTTTTGAAAACTAGTTATAAATTTTATTAACTATTCAGAAAAAGATAAAAACTGATATGAAAAAGTATAGTTTAGTTAGAGATGAACTAGTTACCTTTGTTTGGTGTCCAATTAGAACTCAAATTTTTCATTTCAATTTTTGTATTTTTTTTGAAAATCAACAAAAATTATAATTAGTTTTTAAAGACTCAATCAACTTCAACTTAAAAATTTATCTCAAACTAACAAACCAAACGGAGACTTAAGGGATGTTTGGTGAGTCAGTTTGGACTCAATTTTTTGAGTCCAAACTGAACTTAAACCGTTTGGAGACTCAGTTCAGTTTTAACTCATAGTTGGACTATTGTACAGTAAACCAAACTCTGGTTACTGTACTCCAAACAGTGAAGAACTCTGAATCGCATCAGAGAATGAGCCAAACAGGGAGGGAGTGGGAGCTGAACCAAGCGCTGGCGATACGGTGGCGGAAGAGCCAAAGAAAAGGATGGCTATGAAGAAGACGAGGAGGGAGCGGAAGATGCAAAATCGAACAATAGCGCAGCGGCAGATGTAGGGTTTGAGGATGAAGAAGAGGCGGTGTTGAAGGCGAACTAGAATGAGGGAGTGGAGCTAGGGTTTGAGGATGATCCGAATGAAAACCCGATGGAGGCAGCGATGGATTCGAATGCCGGGGCAGCGGGGGATCCGAGTGAGAACGGAGACGGGGATGAGGCCAACGACGACGAGGATCCGAATGAGAAGCCCGACATTTTCTCTCTCTCTCTCTCTCCTCTGTTTGTTTGTTTCTCTCTCTAAAAATCCCACTCTCTCTCCTCTGTCTCTCTCCTCTATCTGTTTGTTTCTCTCTATAAAAATCACGCTCTCTCTCTTCTGTTTGTTTGTTTCTCCCAAAATTTAGTGTACTATAGGTGTAGAATTTAAGCCAAAGAACAAAAAAATTGTAAATTTGTGAAAAATACTTGTTTAAAATCAATTTTCGCCTAAAAAGAGTAATTTTTAATGTAATTTAACACTCAAAAGAGTGATCGACTGATTATAGTTTTCTATCTATGAGGAAAGGGGCGTTCTATAATAACACCTCTCCATTTTATCTTATCAATAAAGTTAAGTTCATTTGGTTTTTGAGTTGAGTTTGAGTTTGAGATGAAATGAAATTTTTAAGTTTGAGTTGAGTTGACTTGTTAAAAAATAGTTATAAATTTTGTTGATTTTTCAGAAAAAGATTAAAATTAAGATTAAAAATTTGAGTTGAGTTTGAGTTAAACTCAATCACCATTCTTGTTGTTGTATTTTATGATTATGTAAAAAATATTGTAAAAGGTTTTAATGTATGTTGTTGATATGTGTTTTAATTTTAGTTTATTTTTTTTTTTTCATTTTTCCATTCACAACCTACAAGGGCATGTTAACTTATCTTTTCAAGTTAAACTTTTTAACTCAAATTTTTTACATCCAAACACTCAACTCAAGTTAAACTTTTCAACTCAAACTTTTTACCAAATGCTCAACTCTAACTCTCAACTTAAACTTATTTTTAACTCAATTTAAAAATCTTAGCTCAAATCGTATCACCAAACAGAACCCTAATCTTTCATGCTCATGTGTTGCTGCCTCTTTCGTGGTCAAAATCAAATTAAAATTGATCAGTGACAATACAGCTTTTCCTATCATAACTCAGTGGTCGTGATTTTTTTATTTTTTAGGATCAGCCATTGATATTTTGTGATCGACCAACCAAAAAAAATGATAATTTTCTATCACTAACGTCCCTATCATATAGGCCCTAATTTCTTTTTTGTTCCTTTTTTTTTTTTCTTTTTTTTTTTTTTTTTTTTGCCGTGAAAGGCCTATAAAGAAAGAAAACTACATTATTGTACAATTGCGAGTTAACTACACGAGGGGAGTGCTATA
Source organism: Ficus carica (assembly GCA_009761775.1). Classification (NCBI taxonomy): domain Eukaryota; kingdom Viridiplantae; phylum Streptophyta; class Magnoliopsida; order Rosales; family Moraceae; genus Ficus; species Ficus carica. The sequence goes on along the minus strand of CM019741.1, from coordinate 5,960,253 downwards.
ACGCTTCTTGTGTTTTATTCTCGTACCAATCTATTGACACGCGTTACTTATGAGCACAAATTTAACATGATAAACAACAAATAACTAATCTCGATATTGTAAAATTAGCTGATAAGAAAATGAGATTTAAGAATTATAATCTTTTCAAATATGACATTCGACATTAATAGTAATATCTAATTGACACATATGACAGCTTCACCAAATTCGACATATAATGTAATTGTTTCGACTTAAAATTACGATATGGTGAATTGACTTTAATAACAATTGTTAGGAACTTATTGGATACACTCACACTTAAAAAATTGCTTGTAAAGAGAGGGATACAAGGACTTGAAAACCTATTATCTTGTAATATGTTCCTGTGGGATATTTTTTATATAATGTATTATAACATGTTTAAATATACCCCTAAATGGATGTCAACGTAAGCCTTCCTTCTAATCTAGACTTATGCTTCAAGCACAGTACAAACAACATCTAATGCAGACTGAGTCAGGTCAGGAGATTAATTAAATGATATACCTAAATTTTTTTTCTTTTAATGGATTGATATTCCTAAATTCTAATTGTATCATTTGTTAAAAAAAAAAAAAAAAAAGGATCAAAATATCCTAGTAATACTCTTGCAATTTGGGAATTTTTTTTCCGGTGAAGGGAAACATAATTCCATTCCAAAACTTAAAATATGGGAAATTGCATAAGGTCTCATGCCCCCACTAGGAATATTTGAGGAGAATATTTGTTCAAAAGATAACCTTAAAAATTGAAATTAACAATATAACCTTATTTATTTTAACATAGAAACGATCGTCTAAAAAATCGATCGTTTCAAAATCATTTTGCTAATAAAAAAAATTTGAAAGAATATTTAACAAAAAAGAAAGAAATTATTTTAGCCATTTTGCTTATTGACTCCTCTCACTATCATTTGTGAAATTTGGGATAACAATTGGGTACATTTGAAAAATACCACAAAATCATGCATTGGATTGATTTTTGCCACAGAGGAAAAAACACTTACAAAAAATGTCATAGTATGACATTATAAATATTTAATTTTATTTATTCTAAAATACTAATTATAATTATCAGTTAGTAGTATCCATGATGTAATCACCTAGGTTACTAGTTGGTAGTTGCTTACAGACCACCAACGAGTATCGTTAGGGGATAACCAGTTGATTACTAATTGATAACCGGTTGGTTGGTAATTACCGCCACCAGCCAGTAACCAGTTGGTTGCCAATTGACAAGCAGTTGGTTACCAACATCCGGCACTAACTGGCTACCAATTTGTTACAAGCCAAAAAACTTATGATTCTGTAGGATTGTCCGGGTTCCGTCACCATAATATTTTAAAAAATACTATATTTTATCACTGAAACACTAAAAGTTTGAACAAAAAATTATCAAAAATTCCACAAAAATCATAAAAATTCATGATTCCTAATATACAAGAAACAAACAATCCACGATCCAAACACAGAAAACCAAAGTACAAAATCCACCAGATCCAATAAACAAAACTTTTTTTCTTTTTGCAAAGTAGTTCTACATGTCAAAGAAGAATATCCATCATTCAAATTATACCAAACAAAATATCATATGCATTACCACAACAATAATAAAATGAAATCGCAGTAAACCTCCTTCATTGCAACATCAAAAATCCTCTATTCCATTATTCACAATTAAATAAAATTAAAATAAATAAAAAAAAGCCCTCATCTGCAAGTCTCCAACTCTTCACCCTAAACAATTGCCTTCCGAAACTAAATCATGAAACCGTTGAATAATATTTAAGTTTTCTCCCGCGACTGAGCTTCCGGCGCACAAAAGTCTTTAATATAGTTTAAGAAAAAAAAACAAAAAAGAAAAAAAATCTTTGTTTCACATAGCTTTTTTTATTAGTCATGGACAAAGTAGAAATTAAAGAGCTAAAATGTTATAGGGAATAACGTATTAACCCTCCTTTTTACAATGTCTAAATAATAGTAAAAAATAAAATAATGAATGAGAAAAGGTTGATACCATTTCCTTTTTCTTTTTTCTTTTTTCATTTTTCTTGTTCCTTATTCCCGGATTTCTTCTTCCTCTTACACATGAAACTCGAAAAAACAGGTAAAGAGTAAAATTCTACTCGTAATCACCTCACAAATTTAAGGAAGATAATGTCAACATATTTTTCTCATTTTTTTAGGAAGGAAAAAAAAAAAAAAAAAAAAAAAGAGCCTCCTACACAGAGAACGTAAATTATTCTCACTAGACATAAAATGATCATCCTGTCCAACAATATAGACTAAAAGGGAAAATTGAAACAAATAAATTTTATGACACTGAAAATCACAAGACGCATAAAATATGATTAGAAAAAAGAACTGATTGCAAAGCCAACAAGCACAACTACAACTGAGGCTGCAGTAGTTGAAGCTTTGGGGCCATTGTAACTTCCCAGAGATGGGGCTGTAGAAGATTCCTGTTGAGGGTAATTCACCTACAAAACATTTTACAAATCACGTCTTTTCAAATTAAGCGACAATTTCCCAATTAAGCAAATATCTTAATTACTTAGTTACAATCATTAGACGAACTTATGCGTGACGTCAAAATTTTTTTGTCGACTTAATTAGCTTGCACTTTGTACAGTTATATTTGACGGTTTTAAACCTAACTCTCTCCGTCTCTTTTAATGGATTAAAAATCGTTCTATCATCCTAGAGCATTCAGACCGGAGTACTTTGAACCGACCTTGCAATTCTCGACAATGGAGGAAGGCAAATAGAATCCTAGCTGCTCATTATCATTTAAACCTTGAGCATGCATTTAGTGCACATGTTAGAATTGAGTTTTTTGAATTGGATTTGAACTGAATTATTATACATTTGGTGTATGTGTTGCATTGCTGGAGCTAAATAGTGTAATTACTTCAAATGTGTTTGGAAAAAACAAAAATTCAAAATGGTGTTTGTTTTGTTCGACGTGAAATTCTAGATAATTTAAAGAAAAAAATCATCTCATTTAAACTTGTATATACAAAATTATGAATTTTTAAAATTTAAGTTGCAAATTTATAATATTAAATTGTCGATAGCTGAAATTGAAAAAGAAAAAAAAAATCAATTGTATTTAAATACAATTGGTGCACTAAATTTTTGTTTAAGCTACTATTACAGGTATGGATGGTTATGTCACTAATGTCCATTTGAGACTTTTTTGTCCTTTTTATTTATGTGTTTTTTATATTTTTTCCTCTACGGTCCAAAAATTAAAGTTTTATTTGAGATTTCAGTTAAACTCCAATTAAACTGTACTTTTTTATTTTAGTTTTTGTCTTTTTCTGAAAAGTCAATAAAATTTATAACTAATTTTTAAAAACTAATCAATTTTAATTTAAAAATTTTATCTCGAACCGATAAACCAAACGTAAGAGATTTTATCCCACAAAAGTCGCTTTCAGCACAAAACAAGATTTGTTGTATATTTGTAGTCTTGGTCCCCAATTGAATTTGGACTTTAAATGTCAATGAACCACCCAAATCACATAAGAATCTTGAATTTAAGTATGTTACAACCTGTCAATTTTGATTTTACACCGTGCAACGCATTTTCGGACACTGATTAACAATAGTTAAAAAAAAATTTAAAATCTTTAAAAGTTATATATATTTTTTAAAATTTAACGGTCTTGATTATATAAAATTCTAATTGATATAGGCAAAATTAAAGGAAAGAAAATGTACCTGGTGAGAGTCCTGGTGAGGCTGTGGAACCTTCCGATGCTGTTGGACCACCAACTGGTATTCCCAAGACTGTGAAAAATACAGCAACAAAATTACCTTAGAACAAGGTAACTATTTATTTCATCGGCTGAATTTAAAAAGGGTCATAGAAAATCACCGAGTGATCTATAAACCAATCGATAACTGTAATACTTTTTTAATATTATATTTTCCCTCGTCTAGAGGGTAGCTAGGACTTGGACAAGTCGTTTACAGCTCTTAATTCATTACTCACAAGTTACAATAGATTTTAGTTGCTAGTTTCTGTCTTTTGTCAGAAGCCTAAGCAATTAATGTGCGGTGGTACCAGAGACATTATATTCAAACACTAACCCCCACCTAATGCTATATATATATATATATATATATATCATTTATATATATATATTTACTAATTCTACTTACTACCACTAATGATCTCGTAGTTGATCCCCAAAAGTATTGTATTAGATCATCTCCAATATATGATGTATTTGTAAATACTAATGATATATTTATTAATGTGAAAAATAATATATTTGATATTTGTACATTAGTATATAATACTAGTTTTAATGTTATATTTATTTTTTATCATCATCATTAATCATTAAAACTCAATAAAGTAAAGTTGTATTCTAAATAACTTAGAAATGATAATATTGTACGGATTAAACGAAGAGATTAAACATCAATCAATAATAATCAAATGTTAAAATTAACATTTGCTACACTTGATAGTAAATTTTCCATCAAATATAACATTTTTTTTTAATTTAGAATCAAATATAACACTTTTATAGAGTAACAATTTTTTCACCGAAATGCTAAAATTTAACTTTAACAATATCAATTTGGCACTCGACTGAAAAGGTTCCTATTGAGAAATAGTTGTTTTATTCATAAATCATAACTTCTATTTCTTTTTGAATGATATGGGATCAGAAAATACTTATCCATAAAATATCTCTAAAATACAATGTTAAAAGGTTATACCAATGACAAATTTTGATATTTGGATGAAAAAAGTGATCTCTTTAATGGAGTGCTATATTTGATGCCCATTTCAGTATATGTTAAATTTTGTGATAAATTTTTCACAAGATATAACCGATGCTAGATCTAATATTTGATTTTTATTGATTGTTGGCTTGACTTTTTTTTATATAATTCTTTTGATATTTTAAATTTTAATATATTTTAAGAATGAAATGTTTAATTTTATAAGTTTTAAAACATAATAATAATGAAAAAATGTACAAAATAAAATAATATTATATATATATATATTTTGTAATAAATATAACAAAGGAAATTCAGTTTTGGAAGGAGTTTGATTAGGTGAGAATGCTTTTATTGGCTTTAAATGAGAGAACCTCTTGTAGGAAAGTTAGTTGGTGAGTTGTGGAACTTCACATGCACTATTTGAAGAGGAATCATCCTCAATAAATATGGTAAGATATGGGCACCGCTATTTCCTCTATATATGTAGCACCGAACACGCCGCACAGGCATGGACGGTGTTGTTACGACAAAGGGTTATAGTAGGTTTTCTTTTTTCATTTTTTTTTTTCATAATTCTGAAACAAAAAATTTATATCAAGATTGGAAATTACATATACAATAAAAAATTCTTTATACACTAGACCATTTTTTTTTTTTTTTTTTTTTTCCATAGGTGATGTGGTATTAGCCACAGTTGGCTACTTTTGGTATATCTGTGAACTTACGAGGTGTTTAGAACTCTCACTTCGATTGAAATTTTTGCAAAAGTTTATATATATATATATATATATATTAAAATTAAATCAATTAATTATTTACATATTAAAATCTCTCCTAAAATTCATATTTTTTTTTATTTTAAGTTAAAATAAAATATTTTTTTGAAAAATAATTATATAAAATGATAAGATAAATGAAATAAGTTTTATATAATTATTTATTATTAACATATTTTAAGTTTTATACTTTTTAACTTCAATAGTTCATTTTCAACTAAATAAACAGCTCTTAATATTTACTCTTTTTTTTTTTTCAATCAAAATATTTTAAAACTGTAATTAGCATGTATGCTCCAACGTACCGTTAGAATGTAAATCAAGAAAATCAATAGCCACCTACATAAGTATGTGAGTTAACTCTAACAACAAACTATTTTCCCTCTCTGGCTTACTCACCCAAAAAAAAGAAAAAAAAAAAAAAAAAAAAAAAAAACTATTTTTCCTCTCATTTTAACCCTTTAAAATTAGGAATTTAGAACAACCAATTGAGTGGGGGAAAAAAATTATTGCTTAACAAGCAGAAAGGTTTTGTTAGCATTAAACAATTGACAAATAGATGACTGACACATTGGCCTCGGGTAGATCTAAATCTATCAAACAAACGTCAAAAATTTATTATCATTAATAACAATCAGAAGAATTTCAATGCTTTCAGAATTTACTAAAAAGTTCAGAATTTAAAAAACAATTTGAAACAAAATATATCTGATCAACTAAGTAAATTAAAAATAAACTGAGACAGAGAAACGTACTTTACTATTTTTATTAGAGCTAATTAGTTGGATTTAATAATAGTAAAGCACTCTAATTATTTAAAAATAAAATAAATAATGTAAAAAAAATTTAGTTCAAATTCAATTGTTCTAGGGAAAAAAAAAAAAAAGCACATATAGAAAAAAATTGAAGTTATAGATTTAGACCTGCCTAAATTTCCATTATTACCACTTGAAAATTTTAAACTGAGCCTTTCATTTAGGCAGCAGAAGGAAAAAAAAAAAGTCTTTCATATTCAGAACAAAATCTCCAGCTAAAACCACACCACACCCCAGTTACTACTTCAAAATTACTATTTTAAGATAATTTTTCCTATTTTTATAACCACAAATTTGCACCTTTTAATCTGTAGTACTTATAAAGAAATCAGCATATCAATTGCAAACGGAAAGATATATATATATATATATATATATATAAAGAGTAATTAGAAAAATTGTAAATTAAAGAACGAAGAAAATTTGAGACATACGGGCACAAGTGCTGACTGGAGGGGCGTCAACTTTACAAACGGAGGGAAGTTTGGTGGCCCTGTTGAAGTCGATCTGGTAGCCGTAGCTGTCGCCGTTGCCCAGCAGCTCGCAGAGGCACTGCGGCTGCGTGTCGACGATCGACTTCAGCTCCGGGCAGCACGCCTTGTCTGGTTTCGTCTCGTTGCTCCCTTGCTGCACGTACGACAGGCAGTCCGCCATCCCCAGCAGCACCGTGAGGCAGTCTGTCCCCGGGGCCGGGGCGACCTCGGGGCCAGACGCCACGGGACCGCTGCCGGGCGAGGATATTGACGTTGACGGGCCCAAACTCGGCGCTGCGGCCGGCTGGGCCTGCGCGTCGAATAATGTTGAGGTCCAGAGTCCGAATACTAGCAACCATATGGTTGTTGCAATTTTGGCCATGTTTGTGTTGTGTTGTGTGCTGTGGTGTGTTTGTGATTCTAGTTTGGTTTTTTTTTTTTTTTTTTTTTGGACAAAAAAAAAATGGATTGGAATTTGAGAAATGGAAAGGAAGTTTAAATAAATATTGATTGGGGATAATCTAGTGGGAAAAACGGAGAAAGGATTTTCCCAACCTTTCGTGAGGAATTAATGAACGTAACTACCACCAAACTTTTTAAGAAAATTTTTATACGTATGTATGCGTGTGTGTGTGTGTGTGTGTGTGTGTGTGTGTGTGTATTGATTTCCCTATCTTGCCCTTGGCTGTTTAGATAAGTAAGGACTGAATTTATGTCTGTTTTCACACACCCTTGCTCGTTGTGATCAGTTCACATTTGTCTTCTTCTGCTGGCATACGGTTTCTGGATTATGTGCTTCGAGCACAATCTTATGCTTAATTAATGCATCCACATGACATATGTTATATTTATGCTTATTTATTTCCATATATATTTAGTATTCAAGTAGAAAGTTCGATCTAATTTAGATGAATAATGCTAAAATTGTTGGTATTGCACATCACTCGTTAATAAAAGATAAATCTTCTAATATAATGAAGCACATCTTTAATTAACGATGATGATGTTTTTGAATTTTTTATAATATTTAGATAATTAAAATATGAATTAAACATTAAATTAAATATTCGTTTTTTTATAAGAGAACACACTTTTTAAATAAATGTAAAAGAAAGAATTAAAATAGGATGTTAAATGAGAGCTAAATATGTTATATATAAGTTTTTAAGAACTTTTTTTAATCATTAAATGGGACGACTTAATAAAGGCAAACGCAAATACTAGCGAGTATTGATGTAAACTAATTTGTATCGTTTTGGCTACGTCTTTTTCAATCACATATCTCTTTCCAATGTAATAAATGATAAGGTTGAATATCATTTAATCACCTTATATAAACTATTTTTCTTTTCAAAACTTATGATAGGAAATTTAAAACTATACTTAGAAATATGACTGGCAATATGGGTCGCGACACGACGACACGATTCGAAAACGACACGAATTTCGTAGGTTTGGATTAGGAAAAAGGGGGCGGGTTAAATTCGGGTGACCTGAAATTGACACGAGTAAAACGGGTCGTGTTCGGATTGGACCCGTAGAACCCCAACCCGACCCGTTTTTTCCCAGGTCAATTTCGAGTCAAATATTGTGTCAATTCCGTGTAAATTTCGGGTCAATTTTCGGTGACGCGAACACAACCTGTATCCAACCCAAAAAAGTTTGATATGCTTTTACCCTAGATCCTTTTTACTTTACCTTTAGATGATTAGAAGCCGACTGCCCATTTCTTCTACCTTGCCTCCTCCATTTGAATTTGTTACAAGTATGTCTTGGTAGAATAAGTATGACATCTGATTTGTGGACCTCTTTTACTACTGATGGATATTTGTGCTTGACTACTCATTATATTGATAAGAATTGGAAGTTGCATAAAAGGATACTGAATTTTTGCTTTATGCCACCTCCACGCACTGTTATAGCACTATCTAAGAAGATCTTTTCTTTGTTGAGTGATTGGGGAATTGAGGAAAAGATTTTCAGTATCACTTTAGACAATGTTGCTTCTAATGATGTCTCCGTGGATGCATTACAACTTCAATTGAACTGCGTGGTTTGTTGCCTTACAATGGTGAATTCTTTCATTTAAGATGTTGTGCCCATATACTCAATCTAATTGTGCAAAATGGCCTGAAAAGTATTGATAAGGCAGTTGATAAGATTCGGGATAGCGTCAAATATGTTAAATTGTCACAACAAAGGAAGCAAAAGTTTTTAGAATGTGTTAAGTTGGTCTTAATGGGAAGCACGAGAGGCTTGTCCCAAGACATGATTACTAGGTGGAATTCATCTTACCTCATGCTTGAAAGTGCCATCTTTTACCAACGTGCTTTTCAGCACTTGGAGTTGAGTGATTCGAATTATAAGCATTGTCTTTCAACCGAGAAGTGAGAAAGAGTTCATAAAATTTGAAAATTTCTGAAAGGCTTTTACAAAGCAACACTTCTATTTTCTAGCACCAAATATCCCACAACAAATTTGTACTTTCCAGCAATTTTTGATTGTTACATCACCTTAAAAGCTACTATGGAATCTGGAGATGAATACTTAAAGTGTATGGCCTTGGATATGTGGAGCAAATTTCAAAAATATTGGTCAGAATTTAGCCCCATCCTCGGGATAGCACTTGTATTGGATCCTCGGTATAAGCTGGAGTTTGTTGCTTTCTGCTATGACAAAGCTTATGGGAAAAACTCTTCTGAGTTGTCCTCATTGCGTACGAAGTTGGAAGCCCTATTTGAAGAATAAAAGTTAAAGCTCGTTGAAGGTGCAAATGTCACTCCACACTCTAGTAAGAAAAAGGACAAAGGTAAAGCAACACAAATAATGGATGCAGATGAATTTGATCTTTTCATGGTAATATTCCATTTCCTTTGTTTATTTATTTATTTTTACTAACTAGTGATTTTTATAAACTAATGCTTGTTGTTTGTTGTGTAGGAATTTGATGATGTCTTGTCTGATTCTTTTTCTAGTGCAAATAGCAAATCGGAGTTGAAACTTTTTTTTGGATGAGCTCAGGATGAGAAGGAGTGATAATCTAGACATCCTTTCCTATTGAAAGACAAATCAATGTCGCTATCCCATACTTGCTGCAATTGCTCGCGACATTTTGAGCATTCTTGTATCAACAGTTGCTTCAGAAGCTACATTTAGTGTTGATGGTTGTGTACTTGACCAGTTCGCAGCTTTCTTAAGCTTGACATTGTTGAGACAATTATATGCTCAAGAGATTGGTTGTTTGGAAGTGAAGGTAAATTTTTTCGGTTCTCTATTATTACTTAGTATTGTTAAATTAATCTCATAATCATAAATTCTTTTTCAATCTTTCTCGTGCAGTTGGAATCAATACAGTTGACCAAGATATGGATGATGTCATTCAAAATGTTGTGGATCTCAACATTGATGAGGAGAAAACAGTTGATTAAGATTCTAACTCTGGATATGCTTAAGTTGTACTTGTTGTGTTTGTTTTTTGTTAATGTTGGTGCGGCTATTTATTTAGTTATATTTGTCTACTGGAACTTGGTATTTTGTTGGTGTGATATTGTTTAAATTTAGACTTTATTATGTTTATATTTGGATTTGTGGACTTTATTAAGATGTTTGAAATAGGACTTTGCCTAACTATGATTGTGAACTTTGCACTTGAGTTGGAAGTTTAATTTATGATTTTCTATTTGAAAACAATCCTTAAAACTTATTGTTTTGTCAATGGTATATTTTTGTTGAAGGTAAATTATTATTTTTCTAGGTTTTTTATGAATTTGGGATATAATTTACTTAAATTGAATTGATTTTTGTGTCAAATTCAAATTAACTGTGGGTTCAATTTGGGTCCAATTCGAGTTACGGATTCAATTCGGATCAAATTCATGTCGCGGGTTCAGTTCGTGTCACGGGTTCAGTTCACGTCACGAGTTTAGTTCGTGTCGTGGGTCAATTTCGTGTCGCGAGTCAAGCTCGGTTCATGTCGTGTCAACCCGTTACGAGTTCGTGTCGTGTTCGTGTCGCGGTTTGAAGTCATTTTCGTGTCACGGGTCGTGTTTAAGTTGGGAAAGAAAAAAAAAGACATGGTATTAACACGACATGAACCCAACACGTCTCTAACACGACACGAACCTGACACGTGACACGAACTGCCACCCCTACTTAGAAATAAATTTAAAAGTAAAATTATCGTCATCATATTTTCTTTTGACTACTCTCGTATGCGGCATTTTATTTTTGTCGAATACGAACGACATTTGTAACAGTTAGTATTTTGGATTGTATCGGTAGTATTTTGGATTATCTCGGTTAGTGTCTTGGGTTGTTCCTCCCTTTCTCTCTCTCTCTCTCTTTCCCTCTCCCCACCGGATGGCCGGATGCCAGATGGGAGAGTATTCATATATATTTTGGTTAGAACAAATTTAAACCATAAGAATATGGTTCCTCTTCTTTGAACATGTACACGTACACAAACTTCACACGAAAAGCACACTTTAGTTTTGGTTCCAAAACCCATCTTGATAGGCAAAGAATTCCATGCCATATATATATATATATATATATATATTAAGAAAAGGTTCAACTTAAATTGCAAAAGGACAACAAAAAAAAAAAAGTCTTTTTCTTTTAACATTTCAATAAGACTATTCAAATGAAAGGAAAGGAAAAAAAAAAAAAAAAAAAGATGTATATAATTCGAATTTAGTATCACTTTAGGTGTTTTTGGTTAGAGAATATTTAGGACACCATCCGTTTTAAACACCAAATACTTCCTATATATTGGTGCCTATATAACACGGGACTAACTTTTTTATTAATAGGTGATATGTGTAACATCGATGTTTTTTAAGAATATTGTTTTAATTAATTCTATATTGGAATAAACCATGTGAAAATTTAGCTAGTGGTACCTAGTAGGCATAATATCCGTGTTGTCCTTTTTAGTTGGAACGGTGCCAATATAATGCATCAAAGAGAGTAAAAGTTGCCCACAAGCTTTGCTTTGCCAAATATTGTGTGGTGGGTGAGAAGTAGTTTTGTGTTTTTTTTTCTCTTATTGGGAGTTGGAGGTTGATGCCTTGAAAGGCGTAGATAACATTTATTGCATTTAAGTATATAATGAAAACTTGCAAGGAAATAACACAATGCATCTTTTATTTTATTTTATTTTTTCCTATTCCCTTGTCGTTTCTTGCCACCACATGTTGAGGTGTATATAGCTGTATTTGTAGGTGAGGTGATATAGAGAAGACTGTAGCATTTAATTTAAGCATATGTGAAGAAATGAATATCATTTTTATGAAAATGGAAAGCTTGCTTTGCAACTTCACCCTATTTTTTTCCAAAAAAAAAAAAAAAAAAAAAAAAAAAAAAAAAAAAAAGAAGCAACCCTCTCTGATCTTACTTGCATTCAAAGGTAAAGATAGACGTATGTTTTAGTTAGGGCATATGCTAAATTTTTTAAAACAAAAACCTTAAAATATAAAATCTAATGGGTAAAGCGTGGTTATAGGCATAGTGTAGCGATAATTCTACACATGACTCCATCAATATTGAATCCTCTCACTCCTAATTTCAATTAAAAAAAAACTAATAGATAAAATTTTTATGATATTGTTTGAGAATTTTAAATTTTTTAGTTGGGCAAAGAGGAAAATCATAATTTGTTTTAAGAATAACTAATTTCAATTGAGACTGTGTGGGAGTTTTTTTTAATTTTTTGATTGGGTAAAATAGAGAAATTATATAATTTTTGGGATAGAAGCAAAAGAAAAAAAAAATTCAGTAGGGGCGCCCCACTAGGACCTAACTAAATCAGCCATTGCTTGCATCTAAAGAATATGAGAAACACCATAGCAGCTGTAGTTTTGTTTTATTGGTAGGGTCAGTTTATATTCGACACAGATTTAAAAATGAAAATTAAAAAAAGATTATAATTCAATCTCCAAAATTTTGTTTGATACATCAAAGATGAAAATTACAAAATGTTTCTCAGATTGAATAGAAATTTGAGATAATCTTTTAGTGTGGTGCAGATTTTGAAAAAGTAAACAATTTATTTTGAATTGGAATTTTTTGTTAATTTTCTTTCTCAAACCTAAGTGTCAAATATCAAGTATTTTAATTTTTGGATTAATTTTTGTAGGAAGTCTTAATCTGGCGCCCTTATGAGTTCCGATATGTGTTTTTTGTAGATTCATTAATTTTATGTGTAACTAAACAAACATTTGACTTATTCAAAGCTATTATTGCAAATTACTTGTATCAACATAAAATTATGTTAGTGTTATACGTCATTAGTGTCAAGGCTCTATAAGAGAACTGGTACAGCCATCAGATTTAACGTTTTACCTAAATTTAATGGTAAGATTTATTTATTCTATAATAAAATAATACATCATATGAAATGATGTGTTTTCACTTTCCAATTATTAGAACTTATCGTGGCGGTTATAAATAAATAAATAAATTAATTAAGGCTTAGTTTGGTTGATGAGTTCAAACTCATCACATCAACTCAATTTTTGTCTTTTTCTTCAAAAGTTTTTTGTCTTTTCTGAAAAAATCAACCAAAATCACTATTTAAACTTACAAATCTTAACTCAAACTCATACACCAAACTAATCCTAAAACTCCATCGGTAGGGGGGGGGGGGGGGAACAGATTTTATGAAATGTACTTGAATTTTTAAGTTATAGGTATATTATAAAGATGGAAATAGAAAAGGATGGACCACTTTCAGCTTGAATTTTAAAAACGGCATCAAATTATAAAAGAAAAACATTTGGGTAAAAGAAAGGGGAAAAAAATGAAGCTAGCTAGCCCGGTAGCCCAGTAGTTACGGGTCGGACCAACATGTAAATTTATGGAGAAATTTTAATTTTTATATGTAAAATATTTTAAAAAATACTTTAAAAGTTTCATTATACTTGTCGGGTCTGCCTGTGGGTCTAGAACCTCGGCCCAATACGGGCTGGTCCATGTGTCAAAGAGACAGACTATAAGCCGATCTGTCTAACGTGGCCCGTATTTACAGCTCTATTACAAATTGATGGATGTTTGTTTTTCTCACATCTTAGTTGACTTGGAGAAATTGCTAAGGGAAATTAGCTCGATTAAGAGATAAGTTCTAGATGACTTGGCTAAGATTTAAACAAGAATAGGATGTTTGATTTGATGAATGTAGAGCAAAATGATATTGATCACTTACCTAGGTACCTAATTACATTTATTAGATTACAAATCTCCTCCAATTATTTTAGACCACAAAGTAATTATCAATCTCATGAAGAAAACATCACGTCGTTTCCTTATTCTAACAAAAAAAATAAAAATAAAAATAAAAATTTCAAAACATCCAACTTTCTCTCTAAACAAGATTTACTACCTCATCCTCCACCTAAGTTTTATTCTTTCCACATCCATTATTTAATGTTGTCAAAATATTAATTTACCTTTCTACCCAATAGTTGGAGTCATTTTCTTCACTTTCCAATTACTTTTTAGTAAAATGAATCAAACACTTTCTTTATTTTATTAAATATTTTTTCAAAAATTTTATTAACAAAATGACTTTAAACAATCAAGAACGACCATTATTGTTTTTATGTTAAAATAAAAAAAGATTATTTTGTTAATTTTAATTTTTAAGGCCGTCATTTTGATAAATGTTTTGGTTGGGTGTTCTTCTCAAAAACTAACTTTACGGTGTGATTTTACCTTACCCTTCACGCCCTCCAAATTATTCTTTCAACTTTTTGTCACTCAAACATATCCGGTAGTTTCATTTACCCACTACCGGCATTTCCAGGTAAAATATTCTCTGCTGCCTCTCCTTGTTTACAGCCACGTGTGAGTGGACTTGTCCCCAATATAATTGTGCTGGTTTGTAGAGAAAGCCTTAAATCACTGACATCAAAAATGCTCATGCTTTATATTTCTACATACATTATATCATTATGTGCAGAATGTCGTTGAGATAAAATCAGTTAAAAGCTTAAGCAGCAACGGAGTAAGGATTTTTTGATAGGGGTCAAAAAGATTTTTTCAAGTTAACTCTTATTTTTGAAATTTAAATTGTTTGTCTAATAAAATATGAATAGTAATATTTACATCCATTGATAAATATCCCACCGAGTAAATATTTCTTAATATAAACATAGTAAATCTATTATTTTATAAATACGTTTCATATAAATATCACATTTAACTCTCTCATATACGTACTTTTATTTTAATTTCAATTTATTTAATTAATTAAAAATAAATTGACAAATCTAAATAATAGGAAAAAAATATATTTTCATTATCAAAAAGAAAACATAAAGTATCTCTAAAAAAATAAAAATAAAAACAAACAAAACAAAGAGGAGAGGAAATAGTAAAGAAGAAAAGCTCAAATAATGTCTAAATTAAAAATAAAAAAATGACATAATGTATTTAAAAAAATACAGAAGTATAGAATCATGTAAACGAACATAGCAAGAAAAAATAAATAAAAAGAATAATCATAAAAAAATCACAGAATATCATTTTCAAATACTAAAAGAAAATAAAAAAAATACATAATACTTATGAATTAAAAAATTAAAAATATATATTTTAATAACTATTGGCTATTCAAGAGACATCTTATTTTATTTTTATTTCACTTGAATCTTCCATTGAAAATTTTTATGTAGTTATAAAAAATTTTAACAAAAGAAATAGATGAAGAACAATTTAGGGTGCGTTTGGAACACCAGTTCAAACTCAACTTTTCAACTCAAATTTTATCTTTTTCCTCAAAAGTCTTTGTCTTTTTCCCAAAAAGTTTTTTATCTTTTCTGAAAAGTCAATAAAATTTACTATTTCAACTTCAAAAACACAACTCAAACTAACGAACCAAACGAACCCTTAGAGTTTAGAGCAATTAGAACAATTTCTTAGGATTTTTTTATTTTTTTTAAATATTATTTCCATTTATGGTTAATGTGGTGTATGTTTTTTAATTATTTCATAAAATAAAAAATTTTCATTTATAGGTATGTGGGGGTATCATCACTCTTAATAGTTTTAAGGTAATTTTTCTTGTAGGGTAAAAATACATTAAAAATCTTTATTGACTTTGTGAGAATATTTATTAATATTATGGATACAAATAAAATCTCCTTAAAATATAGAGAACTATTAATTTAAAGGGGTTAAGATTAATTTATACATATATCTACTATATTAAAATTAAAAAGAAAAAAACCCACTATATTAAAATTAAAACGCTTATATATGTCTTATCAACCTTATAGTTTCCAAGGTCTCTGTACATACGGTACTCAACGCATATTTTATAATATTCTATAGTAGTAAAATTACAATAAAACGAAAAGTTGTACAAAATCAAAATATTTATTTAGATTTAAAGCTTCAAAATAAAATTATAATAATAGATTATTTTATAAGTATTTAATGTATAATTCGCTTAGAAGTTTAAGAATCTAGAGTACTAGATGTAATCATACACAAATAAGAAAGGAAAAAAAAAAAAAAAAAAAAGATTCTCACTGAAGATATGCATAAAATAGTAGGTTTTTATGTGGAAAAAGGAAGATCATGTAATTTGTCCTCATAAAGTGCAAAATTTTGTCCTCATAAGGCAAGAAACAGAAACCACATCATGCCAACTGCCCCGGCAAGTATCCAATTGTTGGGCTTCGGTGGGCCTACTTGCATCCCAATAAAAGCGCAACCGTCTCTCTTATTAGGGCACGCATTGCATCATTGGCTTAGTTTACTCTATGTTTGGTAGAGATGAAAAATATGAGGGAAAAAAAATGGTTGAGGAATTATCAAAGAGAAAAATATAATTGTGTGTTGTTTGGTAGGAGAGGAAAAAAAGAAGAAGTGAAAATAAGAGTAAAGTACAAGAAAAAAAATGATTGGATCTCAGTGAAGAGATGTTTGGAGACCTAAAATTCTTATCTTAGCAATACAATTACGGGTTCTCACAAAATAATCCAGCATGAGAAGACCACTTAAAACAGTCAAAACAAAAGCTGACGGATTGTTGACACGCCAATAAACTTATTGCAAACCAATCGATTTTTCATTCCTGGAAATTTTTATTTTGTAATCACACATGAGATTAAAGTGTAATCGTCACTGCACCGGTATTGACCTAAAATAAATGAATAAATAAATTATTTTTGCACAAAGAACTCTGTATAAAACATATAGAGAAGTCAACAATATGAGGTACCATCAAAATAGTCCCACACAGATAAAGAATAAGTTTTTAATCTCTTTGATGCTTTATAAAGAGTAATTAGGGTGGGTGGCCTAAGTTTACTACATAATCTAATAGATAACTCAACTTCCTTTTATTTAGTTAAATGACCTAATGTATACATTTTGTTTAAATAATTTTTAATTTTTCCAAACACCTCCCCTATCTCTCCTCCCTCCGCCTATTTCTCTCTTCCTCCTCCGATGACGCCATGATCCTCTGCCACCAGTTCCAATCTTTTTGTCGAGTTCCGTTCTTCACCAGCGAGATCGACAAGATCTCCGAGCTCGGTTTTACACAACTCCGGTTCCTCTGCGTGAGAATATGATTGTCTTCATGATTCTGACGAAATCGACGGCTTCTCTCTCCTCTGCACGACGGCGTGGCGTGGAGACCTCTCTCCATGGCCATAGATTTCTCCTCTCCCCTCAAGATCCAACTGGCCTCGTAAGCGCCGGAGGAGGGAGTCGGCGACTGGTCAGATCGGGAGGGTGGGTTGGCCAGTTGCAATCGCATCTATGGGAGAGAGAAATGAGGCTATCGTGGGGGAGAGAGAGAGAGAGTTTTTTTTTTTTTTTTTAAATTGAATTTTTTAAGAGTAAATCAGTGATTTACCCAAAGTTAATCACTGATTAACCGGAAAATTGATGACATTATTCATGGTCATTCAATAATTGACTACAAAAATTTATGAGTTATATTATTGTCAATCACTGATTGACCGTGATCAATCAGTGATTTACCGGTGGTCAATCAGTGATTTACCGATGGTCAATCAATAATAAATTTTAGTTAATCATTAATCGACCAAAAAACTGTCGATGTTGGTTATGGTCAATCAGTGATTGATTATGATTAATTAGTGATTGACTATGATTAATCAATGATTGACTATAAAAATTGATTATATATGGCAAATCATGATTCACCGATAGTTAATAATGATTAACCATTGGTCAATCAGTTATTTACTATTCACAAAATTGATTGATCATTCTAAGAAGGCAAAAAAAAAAAAAAAAAAAGGTCTTTTAACTAATTTTTAAAAATTTAGACCTTTTAACTAATTTTAAAAAACTTATGCCATTTATTAAAAAACTTAGTTAAAAAAGGTCATTTACCTCTATATCCCCTTTATAAATAGACTATCTACTTTAAATGATAAAATACTTTATTACACTCTATACTTTAGTTGTAATATTAAAAAAAAAATGTTTGGTTCATAATATTACATTTAAACTAGACTAGATAGAGTTAATAAAAATGTGAACCTTAATCATGATCGATGACAAGACTATCTTGAGTATATGTTAATAAAGAAAATAATTAATTTAATTTAACATAATTTGATTGTAATTAATTTTTTATCATTCTTATTTTTATAATATTTGTATAGTCTTGATTATTCTTTTCATTATTTGTGTAAAGCTTGAACAAATATATATGCATATTGTAACTATACTTATCAATCAAAATTGACTAAGCCAATAATAAAACTCTGTCAAATTCTATTATGAAATTAAGGAGATAATAAGCTCTCGAGCAAAACCCATATGAGCAAATCCATAATCCAAAATACCTATATATCTGCCTCATACCGATATTTCCAGATTAAACATTTTAAGGTGCTTTTGGTATACATGGCTTCGTCCGTACATGACTACCAAACTTGTTACTAAATTCACACTCTGTGTTTTTTGAGACTACTCTCTAACTGTAATCGTTATGATGATCCTAGTACTAAGAAAATACACATCTAGACATGTTACAATTGTTGAAACGATCTTTCTATTAGACACAAAGAACCATATATGTCGCGTTATGAAGGAATTGCCAATTCTTGGGTAGTTCCTCCCTCACATTCCATCGGTGTCGATTTTCATTTGGCTCCCAAATCTTGTAGTTTCTCAACCCATTCCAATTCCTTGCCCAGATCAAGATCTTGTGACACAAGGGAAGGAAAACCCGTTATGTCCTCCTCTGGCCGTGTTCTATCTCGCCAAATCCATTTATGTGTAATGTTTACCGATGGTCCTTAACAGTGTTTATTTTAATATCATATGTTCTTGTTGGGTCACACATTCCCTTGCTTCTACACCTCTTTATATATCTCCACAAACCACTCACTAGCACCGATTAATGAGATGTGGAAAAAGGTGTGGCAATATTGTCAACTCCAAAGGTGTCACTCACATTATTTCAAAAAACTTAAACTTCAAAAGTTTATAGTTTTATCATTTTAAGTCCAAATGAGATTTTTTTTTTTTTTTATAGTAATAAACCTAAATTGTTCTTGAACTTTTTCAAAGATGACGGTTAAGTTTCTATTTTATTTTTTTGACCTAGATGACCCTAAAAAGTTGATTATGTAATTATTCCTAAGTTGGGATTGAAAATAAATAAACAAATTAGGTCAACACTTGTGGATATTTAGAATTTGAATCTCCCAACCTTTCTAACTCTATTAGCTTCTTGCTCCGGATCATATCTTTGGTAAATTGGTTGTTGCTAATGGTGAATTTTTTGTTCAATATATAGAAAGGCCAATACCCCTTTATCACTATGGCCATGTAATCTTGCTGCGACTTTTCCGAACCACACATGACAAAAAAACCCAATCAATATTACAAAAAAAAAAAAAAAAAAAAAAAAAAAACCTTGATAAGAAAAGCAACCTAGAAGACTCAACTTAATTACCTCTCTAAATGTGGTTAACCATTTACAGAATCAAGAAGGAAAAAAAAAAAATTCAAAAGACATTTGAAGCAAATTTTAGATTTAAAGCATAGAAGACTATATGTTAGAAAAAAGTAAACTAGTACGAACACAAGAGATTTGTTTATAATTTTCCCAAAAAAAAAAAAAAAAAAAAAATTCTCTGAAGGGCAAATTTTATAAAGGAAAAGTAAATACACCATTTTTAAATGCTTATCTATTTAAGTGGCTGAAGTTTTTTTATTTAGATAAATATTCGTTAATCAAAGATTGACTATAATCAATAAATGAAAAGGTTACATATCAATACTAGTCAATCAATAAAATATTTTTAAAAAACATAGTTTTGTAAAACCTTGGCCCTTTTTAGAAATCTTATATAAAAAAAAAAAAAAAGATCATTTACCCACATATTTGTTCTTAAATTTTTTTTTTTGAAGTTAGGATGAGGGATTTAAATAAACTCTACATCTTATCATGAAGTCATGTGTGAAATTATTACCATAGAAACGCCGTTCTATAAATTTTCCTTAAACTTTAGTCACTTCTTCAGTACTTTCCCCTTTATTTTGGGAAAGTGATGTACACAATCCTCCCAAACTTTAAAAGTGATCTATCATTTTATTAACCAGCTAATACGATTATCAAAGATTACTTAAAAAAAAAAAAAAACAAAAAAAAAAAACAAAAAAACAAACAAACAAACTAGTTTAGCCAAAATGATAATTCAACATTCTACATATGGGAAGCACAACTAGATCTAGAAGGTGCCTATTTTGATACTTTCTATAGACATCATGGATATAAATAATTTAACGAGTGCATGGGAGTTGCTACTCTATAGGCGTGCACCGGTGTATAGCGGATTCAGCTATATATAATCTTTTTTCATGTGTGTCTCGCATCTTTTCAGCAATATCATATCATGTAATTAATAAACATAATAATTTAATTTTTTGATATAATATTTTAATTGAAATGATACTTTTAATGGACGTGTGTCATCAGGGACGAAGTTAAAAAATTTTATTTGAAGGTGTGCATTAAATAAAATTGTGAACAAAAATTACCACAATAAAATTTTTTACTTATTTGCGTCTTTGGTTTTTTTTTTATTTTTTTATTTTTTTTATAATAAACTTATAAGCTTGTAATAGTTTAATTAATTTTGATTTTTAGAGTTAACAGTGGTAAATGCATATAATGCTACAGTTCATTTTGATTCATTTGTGATACTAAAGTTTAAATATGAGTACTTAAAAAAATAAAACGTTGATGAAATTTAAAGCTTTTTTTTTTTTTTTTTTTTTACAAAAATTATATAGATGTAATAATTCAAAAAATTTCAGAAAGGCAAATAAAGGATAAAGAAGTAAAACATTTTGTCATGGGGGTAAATATGAAAGAAACATTAGATTTAAGGGCTAAAAACAAAAAATTTAAAATCTTGGGGGGACATATATGCCTTCCCTAACCTCCGTCCCTTCTGTATGTCATTATATTATTACAAGGACATATACAAAAATAATGAGAAACATGAGTAGAATCAATATATAGAGTTATAATATATATATATATATATATATAAATACACGCGCGCTCATGTGATGGATGGAGAAAATTATTTCATGCATTGTTCATATTTACTACGGTTGCAAAGCTCTAGTTTTTCGGTCTCAACTTTTATTACATGTCTTCCTATCTTCTTGGCTTCGTCAATCGTTTTAAACCTACAGCATATCGTAGCCCACCATTTGTATACTCTTTCTACATCTTCTAGTGTCATCCCTTTGCTATTTTTCTTCTCAATAATCTCAATAGTATTGGTTACACCTAGTAGAGACGACGGAGGGGAAACGTGAGGAGGAGGGAGAGTTTGAGAAGAATATTCAGGGACAAAAGCTAGGAAAAAAAGGATAATCACTGATATTTTCATCTTCAAGATGGTCCGATATCCTTTTTTTTTTTTTTCGTTCAACTTCTATATCACATAGATTAATTGGACTGACGACTCTTGAAATTATAAAAACTTGAAACTACTAACAATATATGCAGCTATAGATAGAGCTCATTCTTTTCACAAATTAATTGCTGGATTACTAACATATATACACACACATATAATATACATGTGTGTATATGAATAATGTACTTAATTGATCATGAGACAACAAGTTATAGGCCAATTTTTTAAAGAGGTTTAAAAGAACACACCCTTCCAATGTCTCCCCATGAAGTTTTCCTTTGTATCTTTGCATGTGGTCTAAACGCCAAAGCTTTTATACCGTTTTTCAATTTTATTATAGTTATATATATTACTATAATAGCATGTCTCTTCTCTCAAGCATATGATATGCCTTAAAAATTTAATAAACAAATAAACCTCAAGCATATGGGCTCGTAAATTGGTTTTTTTTTTTTTTTTTTTTTTTCCAATAGGAACTCGTAAAAACGTCATAATTATAATTAAGCCAATAATTTATGGAATAAGTTTGGCAAAACCCTTTCCAATTTGTCACAAATTGAACCTTTTCCTTTCCACGGCTACTGGTGGTCTAAATAAGCTTTGTCTTCTCTTGGTTTATTATTAATAATCACGTCTTTGATGAAACCTTAAGCCAGGTGTCTTTTCGGTTGTTAAATATTTCTAAAAAGAAAATCATCGGGGTACTGAAAATTTTATTAGTAGAAATTGTAAAGGTTATCCTTTTATTTTATTTATTTTTTTAGCAAGAGAAAACCTTTATTAGCAAGAGAAAGTGGTAAGTAACATACACCCAAGGTGTGGACGGAGTGGTAAACGAGAGTAACACTTTCCTTAGTATCTTTGTTCGTCCACTCAAGTTCGATCTCCATGGAGCTCACATAAAGCCCTCGCTCTAATTTTGGATGTGGATGTATTGGATTGATGATATTCTAGGTAAGACCTGAGTTGACGACTGTAAGAGACTAGATTAGATACTCATCTCTTTCTTACCATTCCTAAAAAATAAATCTATTGTCCCGACTTCCGAGCAAGCAAATGGGCCCGTACTCATGTAAAACGTGTCAAGTTTTACGCATTTAAAGATAAAAATCTCACCTAACTTAGCAAATCAGAAAAATATATTTTAAAAAAAAGATGTCGTTTTAGTGGACCAGACACAGAAAATATAATACACAAAGAAAATCAAGAAAATCATGATTTGAGATCACTCTTCCTATCAAACCTTCGTTGAAACCAAATCCACCACCGGTTGACTTAACTTCATCTGGTTCAGCACGCAAATATATAAGATACAAGGTTGAATATATTCATATATGTGTGTGTGTATATATATATAAAATTTCCTGTATTTGAGTTCTTATACATATTGATATCAATAGATATCAACTTTCTTTCCATAAAATCTCTCTGCATATATTTTATTCAATTATATATTTTGGTTTCTTAAAAATGCTATTGTAAGGCTTTTCAGTGTTGATTGATAAACTAACATAGATTCCTCTCACGTGGCTTAGGATATGCCTGAATATGTAAAACAAGAACAAATGACCAAAGCCAATAAATAAATAAATTTAAAGGAACAAGTCTCGACGGTTTGATCACGTGAAACTCCATCTGATAGGCAAAAAAGTTAACGAGGCTTTAAAAAAAAAAAAAAAAAAAAAAAAAAAAAAAAAAAAAAACTATTTGTTAGAAAGAACTACCTAATAAGTATGAAAAAAATACTGGTAATAAAGATGTATTTTTTGAACTGTGACATTTTATATTATAATTAAATTAAATTAAAATATGTAATAATTCACTAAAAGTTAATGAAAATTTAATTGTTTAAAATTAGTGTTCTAACAGTTCAAAACTATGTTTTAGTTAAGGATTATTTACATTTTTATGCATAATATTTTACTTTTATTCAGAAAATATACCTTGTATTTTAAAGTTTAATATTTTAATACCTTTATATTTCAGTTAATATACAAATATATATATATTTATATATATATATCTTTTCTAAGTCAACACTTATGGCTTGTTTGGTAACCAAGTTCAACTCCAACTAAACTGTATTTTTTCATTTCAATTTTTGTCTTTTTCTGAAAAATCAACAAAGTTTATAACTACTTTTTAAAAAGTCAACTCAACTAAAACTTAAAAATTTCAACTCAACTCAAACTCAATTCATTCACCAAACACCCTCTTAGAGGGTGTTTGGTTTACTCACTCAAACTCAAAATTTTCAACTCAATTTTGTCTTTTTCTGAAATTTTTTTTGTCTTTTCTGAAAAAGTCAAAAAAAATTACTATTGAAACTTAAAAATCTTTACTCAAACTCAAACACCAAATACTCCCTAATTTTGACCTAATCATACCCAAAGTACTCTTAAAAAACTAAAATTATGATTATTCATCTATTAAATCATGTGTTTTGTTTTTACTCAAAAAGTATACCATACATTTTAAGATAATGATTTTTTTTTTGTTTTTGTCATTCTATCATATTTCATGTATTAAATATAGATATTCTTTCAGTTAACTCTTTACTTGGACCTTAAGATGTCCAAAATAACCTCAGTTTTAAATTTCTTAAATTATTTTAAAAATTAAATTTTGAAGCTATTTATGTTATTTTTTTATATAAAAAAAAAGTGTTGATTGAGAAAAAACATAGATATACATACTAAATATATTTAAGTGATAAAAGTAAAGAACTTCAAAATGCACAGTATAATTTCTATAAAAAAAATGCAGGGTACAAAAAGGTAAATAATATTTTATTTTAGTTTTTCTTTTTAGGATATTTTGGGTATTTTTCAATCAAAACCAAGAAATGATATAAATTTGCATATTAAGTATAATTTGATGGTACAAAAATTTAAGAAATGATATAAATTTGCATATTAAGTATAATTTGATGGTACAAAAATTTAAAACTTCAAAATTTAAGATATATTTTCTGAATAAGAGTAAAATACAAAGTATAAAACACTTCTATTAAGAACAATGTTAAGGAATATCAGTGATGTCTAACATCACTCACTAATAGAGGATTAGTTCCACAATATAGGACCCACCAGTATGACCTACTTTTTTATTAATGTGATGTTAAACATCACTTATATTTCAAAATTTTTTTTTTTTTTTTTTTTTGCTATTAATAAGACTTTTTTTTTCCCCTAGCTTGCCACGTAATTCTCGATTTTCTTGCATCCACAAAACTGCAGCAAAGAGATTCCTCCTTTGAAGCAAAATCTCTAGAGGAGTTTTTGGGAAGTAGACCATTTCATCCAAACGGTGAAAAAGAGACTTCTTTAAAACAAGAAACTTTTTTTATTTCATTGTTTTTATTTTTTATTTTTTGGAAAAGAGAGGGTTATAAAAAGGTCCCTTTAAGAATTCCAAGAGATTTGAGTCAAAAGTAAGAGAAATCAGAGGGGTTATATTATGTTTAGACATGCAAGGAGCAATTATTATCGTTATTTATTTATTTTTATTTTTTATTTATGTAATTTTACATTCCAATAGAACTTGAACTCAGTATTCACTGTATTAAAAATAACTCATGTGTTCATTAAACTAGCCTCAGTTGGCCACCTATAGGTATTAATAAAAATTATAACTAAAAATTTATGCTCATGTGCCACTACCAAAAAAAAAAAAAAAAAAAACCAATCTTTATTGTTGAGATTCTTCTGTTGCTTGGAATGCTGTACTTGTCTATAGCTAAAATAATATTTAATTTTTAAGCTTTATTCATATATTAAAAGCACGAATACTGATATTTTATCTTTACTTTAATACTCATCACGTGGTGCTCTCAATACTTGTCACATGTTTTTTTTTTTTTTTTTTCTTTATTTATCTTTTTCTTATTGATTTTATTAAATAATTATATTTAAATATATTCACATTTAAACATTTTCTCTTACACCCTCTCAATTAATAATTGTACAATATTTTATTTTAATATAACGACAAATTTATAATAAAAACTATAATTTTATCTTATAGGTAAGTACTATTTTTAACAGTTGAATTAACTTTGATGTATACCATATTAAATTAAATATAATAATATCTAATTATAAGATAAAAATGTAATTTAGACCACTAATTTTACCTAAAATAAAAGGAACAAACGCTGCACATGTGCGCATTGAATTGGTAAATGCAAAACCATCGTGATTCGAGTTCGAAGGTCGATGGTTAATCACGTGAAAACTCCAACTTCTTCTGAGCACACTCCCAGAAAACGAGGCACAAAACTTCTTGAGGTTTTTATTTTAGTTTTTTTGTTCTTTATCTTCACCAAATTTATTTACTACAGAAAAATAGAGAAGAAACAACTCACCCTTTGAAGCAAGTTTAGAAGAACAGAGTTTCGGAAAACTTTTTCATTTCATCCCAGATGTTAGAAAGGAAATATAGTATATATATATATATATATATATATATTAGAAATGTCTCTGATCCAATCGATCAGATAGTGATAATTTTTTATTTAAAATCATAGAATTTATTAATTGCTTTATTTATAATTTTCTATTTGACCGATATTATTTAAAATCACTAATATATATAATAAGAATTATTGAAAAATATCATATTATAATCAACAAATTAGGCTTTTGTTATAATGTAAAAAAAAAAAAATTATAAATTTAATTTTATAAAGTGTCTCAAAAAGATTAATGGGTATATATATGTACACGTATATAAAAGTCAGGGAAGATTAGTCCTGTCATCACCACACCAAATCACATCGACAACTTGGATGCAAAATGGCAAGCAACGGAAACCATTCAGCTGAAAGGTTTATTATATCTGCAACTCAAATCTCGTTTCATTTTTTTTTTTTTTTTTCTTTAAGCTAGTTAATTAGTTTTATGCACAAGGGGCCTCTTCTTCTTCTTCTTCTGCTTCTCTTTTTTCCCCCACTTTTTTCTTAGGATATAATAATTTTTGTAAACTGTAAATATATATATTTTTGGTTTTAGTTAATTTTTTTCATATCCCAAATTTAGTGGAAATCCTTATTCAAAGAAAAAAAAAAAAAAATTAGTGGAAATCCAAAAGCTACCCTACATAAAAAAACTGTAACCCATTCCACTCCTACATTTGCCCGCTGGTGTACACGACGCTGTCGCCGGGGAAGAAGACAATGTCGGCGACAGACAAGCCCGGCGATCTCGCGACAGGAGGTCGGTGTTCGTCGCTCGTGGGAGCTCCGGCGTGGTCGCAACATCAGGATCTGGAGATCTGCAAAACCGTTGCCTTCAATCACCGACGTCGGACGAGAAGCTGCGGGCTCTCCGGCGATAGTCGCGATTCTCCGTTGCAGAAAGACGACATCGCGTTTCAGTCCCTCACCATCAGTGTCGCGAGACCAAGATCGCGATTTCACGGCGATTTCGATGGCGACGGTACAACTCGGACTGCAGGTCGACGGCGACGTTGCTTCGACAAGGACGGCGGCTGCTGTTTTGAGGTTTCCGGCGTCTCTGGATTGAGAAGACGAAGTGACAATGGGGGTAAAATTGGAAGTTAAAAAAAAAGAATATGCTATTTTTTTACACCCAAAAAAAAAAAATTTTTTTGATATTTTTTTAAATTCACCCATTCTCTCTTTTAATAATAGGATGTTGGTCTTGGAGTGCAAGAAATCCGGGTTCGCAGAGACACTCGAGGATTTTGACATTTTGACACAACCAATCTTTGACAAAGTGTTTTGGTATGCATAGGTATGCGGTGGTTACAGGGGCTAACAAAGGGATAGGATTTGAGACAGTGAGGCAGCTAAGCTCCCAAGGTGTGACTGTGATCTTAACTGCTAGAGATGAAAAGAGAGGACGAGACGCCACGTCATCGCTGCATCGGTTTGGTCTTTCCGATCGGGTTGTTTTTCATCAACTCGATGTTTTGGACCCTCTCAGTGTCCAGGCTTTGGCCGACTTTGTCAGGGACAAATTTGGAAGGCTTGATATCTTGGTATGTCTATTATTTAAAAACCCACTCATTGTACATCTACGGTGTGTTTTAGTCTGGCAATAAGGATCGCGATACGACAACACGATTCGAAAACGACACGAATTTCATGTGTTTGAGTTGGGAAAAATAAAGGTCGGATCAAATTTGGATGACCTGAATTGGACACGGGAAAAAAAATGTCAATTTTGAGTTGGACCCGTCTAACCGAACACGTCCCGTATTTTTCATGTGGGTCAATTTCGGGTCCGACCAAAACACGACCCGGGACCGACCTGAAATTAGTGTTTGATATGCTTTTTGCACTTGAGTCGGAAGTTCAATTTTATGATTGTGGATTCGAAAACAAACCTTAAAACTTGTTGTTTTGTCAATGATGTGTTCTTGTTGAAGGTAAATTATTATTCTTCTAGGTTTTTAATGAATTGGAGATATAATTTTGCTTAAATTGAATTGGTTTTTGTGTCAAATTCAAGTTGCGGGTTCAATTTGGGTCCAATTCGAGTTGTGGGTTCAATTTGGATCAAATTCGTGTCGTGGGTCAATTTCGAGTTGCGTGTCAATTTCGGTTCGTGTCGTGTCAACCTGTTACGGGTTTGTGTTACGGTTTGAAGAAATTTTCGTGTCACGGGTCATGTACGGGTTGGGAAAGACAAAAATTGACACGACTCTAACACGACACGAACCCGACACGTAACACGAATTGCTCGTATAATTTATTTATTTATTTTGTATCAATTAGGAAAACCACGACTTATGATAGACTAGATTGAGTGAACCGTTTCATGTCAACAGGTTAACAATGCTGGAGCCTCTGGAGTTGTAGTTGATGAGGATGCCTTGAGGGCCTTAAATATAGATCCGGCAGATTGGGTAAACTAACCAAAAAAGTTGCATATTTGGACATTGATTATGTATATGTGTATACGTATATGAATATATAATTTTATTCCATAATTAAGGGTAAAAATGTTTGCTGGTGTAGCTTGCGGGGAAAGTGACAAACTTGGTTCACGGTGTAATTAAGCAAACATATGAAAAGGCAGAAGAGTGTTTGAATACAAATTACTACGGTGTCAGAAGAGTCACAGAAGCTCTGCTTCCTCTCTTGCAGCTTTCCCCTGGAGGAGCTAGGATTGTCAATGTCTCCTCTCTCAGGAGCGAGCTAAGGGTAAGTCACCACTTTCTCAATTTACCATCCTTATCATGATGTGATCTTCCTACGCGTAAGAGCTTCCGGGTGAGCTTACGCTTACTCTCAGCCCCGCCGGTCCCCCTACTTATGATTCCATTCGTAAGGTACTTTTTTGTTGTCTCGACACTTTTGTTATAGGCTAACTACAATACTACTAGTTCGAGCTTCTATAGTGGCCCTTTCCACTTTGGTGTAGTTGTAGTTTGTACTGGTACCGAGCGAACGTATCAAACATAGGCCAGCAGTGGTTATCGTCACCCTCTAATTGTAAGGGCTCGAATCCAAATTGGAAATAAACTAGGAGATTATGACTATTAACTTGGAAGATTACAACACTTCCAAGGATCGCGAGGAATCCTATGCACAACTTGGACTGTTGGTTTATGTGACCGGCAGTCCAGATTGTGCACTCGCAACACTTGCAAGTAGTGCATTTAACATTTCTTATTTTCATGAGTGCATCAAGGTCATTTGGTGAATGCTTAAATGTATGATACATTTTAACCATAAACAAGGCACTATTCGTGCAAAATTAGTTCAACGGTATATCTAAAAGTGTATACGCTCCTGTTTGGATCGAGTTTTAAACCTGCAATTTAAATAGTAAATTCAAATATTTATTAGAGAAAACATTGAATAGGATAAGGTTTAAAAGGTGGGTTTAGAAAGAAAAAATCAGAATTACACTCCTTAGTGCTATATTCAGTATTATCATGTTAATGTCTCTGTTTACATTTTTGTCACGTGAAAGTAGCGTAATTTGTCTTCACGTATCGTAATTTGTCTTCACGTATTTTCATTCTTTCGCTACAAGGAGCTCTAGAATTTTCCAACTAACTCTGTAAAAGTGAAAGCATATTGCAGAGAATTCCGAACGAGAGCATAAGAAGCGAGTTGGGGGAGATAGAAACTCTAACGGAAGAGAAAGTGGAAGCGATTTTGAGAAGATTTCTGAACGATCTGAAAGAGAATGCGCTTGAAGCCAACGGATGGCAGATGATGCTCCCAGCGTATAGCATATCAAAGGCCACTCTAAACGCATACACTAGAATTCTTGCCAAAAGGTATCCAAATATGTACATCAACTGTGTTCACCCTGGCTACGTCAATACGGACCTGAATTGGCACACAGGCCCATCAACTGTTGAAGAAGGGGCCTCTGGCCCAGTCATGCTGGCCCTTTTTCCTGATGGGGGCCCAACGGGCCGATACTTTGACCAAACCCAAGTTGCAGAGTTTTGACTCAGATTTTAATCCCTCAACAAACGTGAGATTTTTTTTTTTTTTTTTTTTTGGTGAATAACAAACGTGAGATTGGTGTGTGTCTATTGGCATGTTGCTATTTGGAACTGTTTTGTTGCTGCAAAAAAAAATGGAAAATAATGTGATTAACTGCGAACTGATTTTAATTTCATGTTGATTTTCTTTTGTCAAGAAATATGTGACATTAGAAAAGTATTAGGTACACCAATGATCACTAGGTCAAACGGCATGAGATGAGATGAGGTTAGACTTTTATGTGGATTCATCGCAAATTGTAGAAAAAACAAATAAATAAAATAAAAGTGATAGGGACCACATTAATTTTGTAGGCATTTGGTTTGAAAAAAAAATAAAAAATCACACTAATTTAAATCAAGAAAGGCTTTATTTTGTGTATAGCTACAATTTGTCTTTGTAATGAAATATCCTTGTGATAATGTTCGGATGTACTTAAGTCTTAAACGCTGTAAATCCGACGGCTTAAAGTCATAGTCTGATGGTTTATAACTGTGTTTTACTAATAGGACGAGTTATGTTAGACATGTAAATGTTCAATCAGAATCACGATTGAACATGCTGCTCATGTCTTGTTACTTCTCAACAATTTTGTATTACATTGGCAAGCCACTCTGCAATAGTTTCTGTCTCATAGCTTTGGGGTACAAATATTACCAAGTTAATTTCATTTATCCAGCACCATAACAAAAGCCTCGTTCTTCATTTATTTATTTTTTGATGAACTCCAAAACACACAATTTTTGCATGCCATGTTGTCTAAAGCAGTGGCGGAGTCGGGAATTTTAGTTAGATTTTTTTTATGATGGCACTAAACACTTTGAAGTAGCCCAAGGAAAATGTCCAAATCCAGCTTGCACATTAAGAACTTTTATTTAACTGTGGAAATATTCAACAAGATTAACAGAAGCAAGCAACTACCATTTTACTTGCATATTCATCAAAACAAGCGGCTTTCACTGTCGCTTTCGAGAAAACATGGCAGCTTAAAGATCAAATATGTAGACTCAGATTTCCAACTTGTTTCCTCCACACCTGATACTCTCATTCCTTTCGATCTCTTTTGTGGAGACAGAGACTTCTCAAACGTAATAATCAAAATTTCATATTGCTCATAAGCTTATAAAGGCGCCACCTCCTTAGAGCCGAACATGGTGAACTCTACTAGAAATAAAATACATTCTAAAGTCTAACGGTACCAGTTCAAACCAGGCATCTGGTTTTTTCGCACGATGATGTATAGAAAAAGCATTTCAAGGAAACAAATCCTGAAGATCAAGGATATCAGCGAGAACACCGGCTGCTGTAGTATCGTTCCCTGCTCCAGCACCTTGGATAACGAGTGGTTGTTCGCTATAGCAGCGGCTGTATATCTCTAACTGTTGCATGATTACATGATTGCACGATTTCAGAAAGGGGTACGCACATAAATGGACTAAATTTTGGACTGTTTTTTCAAAAAAAGATATTCCTATATTTTTACAAATTGATTCATTATCTGGTTTTTCAGTAAATCATTGATTCACAAATAAATAAATAAATCACCAATTTAAAGTAATAAACAAATTAGTTAATAAAAGATTTGTCTCAATAATTCATCGATTTACGAAATTCAAAGAAGAATCAAAATTCTAACACAGACAATCATCATAATTTCCCTATCAGAAATGATCAAGTTTCAAATGCAGTTTGTATAATCGGGTTGAGGAGAGTGCAAAGGAAAAGGGGGAAAAAAAGTATGCATAGGCAAGTAGATTGAGGATAGTCAAAGGAAAGACACTTTCGGAATAAAGTTCACGAACTATTTTGTTTGCCTGATGTATTAATGAATGAATTTTACTAAATTAGCTGATAAGATAAAAGGGAAAAAAGGCTTTACCACATTGTCACTTCCTTTAAGTCTTCCTAAAGCAGAATTCTTTGGAAGCTCTTGAATGCCAACTTCACACCTAATAAAAGACACAATAATAATAATAATGATGATGATGATGATGACGACGAAAAGATCAATAAGTGTTAAAGGAGTCGCTTTATTATTCAAGTCAAAACTTTTATAGAACCAAACTTTTATGAAGTTAACACATTCACAAGCATTGAAAATTTTACCAAGGTAAATTTCAAATGCATTAAAATATTGATTGGTCACATCTTTTTATAGATAGCCTCAATATTGACAGCAATTTAAGACGACAAATAAGATAAAAATTTGTTCACCTAAAAGTTCAAAGATCTTTTTTTTTTTTTTTTTTTTTGTTCTTTTGAAAATAAGAGTTCAAAGATCTCGGATCCTTGTAAAAATTACTGATTCAAAATATTAGATCATTAAATGATTCAACACATGATATGTTAAAATGCGAAAAATAGAAAACAAGCAAGTCTCTTCATATCTATTCTCTTTAAATAGAAGTAAAAGTTATCTAGAAAGATCACCTTGATCCCACAATCACACAGACATAACGAAGAACATTCCCCTTTAAGGAAGCCTTGTGAACTCTTTCTTGAATATCTTTATCAAGCAATAAAACCCCATTTTCAAGAAATTCTTCAACAGACATCACATCGGGTCCCATTTCTCCAGGGTACAAGCTCTCAATCTAAAAGGAAAAATAAAAAATAAAAATCTTGAAGTTGAATAAAAGAACAAATTTATATATATAGATAGAGACACCCAGGTTTTTCTACAAATTTAAAAAGGAAATGAACTATCAACCTTAATGCTATCCATGTTCAAGCGCGAGCCCAGAAGTCGAGCAAGTATCAAAGCCTGTTAAAAGTAATATGGGAAAATTTTAAGATATATCGCATGAGCTCTTCGTATGAAATTCTTAGAAGCCATTGCATGAGAAATTGTATGAGCCTTGAAATTTTTACCTTTCTTGCAACATCCATCCCACTAAGATCATCACGTGGATCTGCGACAATAGGATCAAGCGAAAATCAAACAACACAGATGATAATTTTCCAAACCCGTTTTTAAAGGTAAATAAATTTGAAGGTCTGACTTCCTGATAGGTACTTTCCCGGTTATGTGATCTATTGTTCTCAATTTAATTCCAAGTACATTAAGAACCTTTTCCCAATTAAAAGGTCATAGACACTCTACTTTCTACAATATAATGCCAAATAATCAGAGATATAACAGTTAGATGTACAAAATGCATCGATAGCAAATAATTAATGTAAAAAATTTCAAACACGGGTTAAAACTTAATAAACAGTGAAAAGTAAGATCTATCGTAAATTACGAATCTTTGATTATTTCTTCAGAGCAAAAATCGTTTATGGCAATAACCATTGCACGTATGCAATTCCAATTTATTGACGTAAAATTTAAAAAATGGTAACAAGACCTGGTTCGGTGTAACCCAGAGTTTTAGCAGATTTTACAACTTGGCTAAACGGCTTTCCATCTTCGACCTGACTCATCACATATCCCAATGTACCTACCATGTATGAGAGAAAATTTTATTAAAAAACCAAAATTGATAACCCTGTGCAAATTTTAAGAAAAGCCCATAATGATAGGAATATTTTAGAGACTAAATTACTGAAAAGGTCCTGATACCACTCAAACTCCCAATAATACGATGAACAGGATCCCCAGATGAAAGTATGCGGTTTAAGGATGCAATGACAGGAAGGCCAGCACCAACCTACCAAATTACAAATAGATTGAGCAAAACGCCATTTTAATATATGCATTGGCTTACTATTAAAAAAAAAAAAAAAAAAAAAAAAAAAAAAAAAAACCAGATATAGTCTCTTTCCCTTTGCATTGCACACAATATTTACGAGAATACAAGGGCATAAATAGAGGTGAGAGGTCCTCCAAAGCTACAATCTGAAAAGTGAAAACCATAAACAAAAGTAAAACAAATCAGCAAAGAAAAGGCCTAGCAAATCCGCGCTTGAATCCACCAAAAGAGACCGAAAAAGCTATGCCACAACTTCCAAGTCTAATTTGATGACAAGAAAGGCATTTCCTCAAATTCCTTTCAAGTTAAAAGCCAATAGGGAAGATAACTATTTGATTCTATCCTAAAGAAACAATAAATCTTGAAACTAGCCTTCAATCTTTCTAGCCAAAGAATTGATTGCAAAAGCAACACCACACCCTTAACACGAAAAATTTCCCTTTCTTGCGACTACAAAAACCATTAGATCTCCCCAACAACAAACAGTAACACCACCAAGGAATCATCGAAGTCAAATCCGCCTCTTCCAATCACCATTAATATTTAAAAGTCACAAAGCAATTAAAAATAGACAACACTCTCCCTAAACTCTTCTACATGAAATGCTAGACAGGAACAAACAAGCTACTCATTTGCAACATGTCACGAATATAAAGTTTCTATTAAGGACAAGAAATAGCCCTTTAGCAGTAATGCTTATATAGTGCAATTTCATGCAACTTTATGATCTCTTCATACATGTCCATGATACTGGAGAATCTAGTATTAACCAATGTGCTACAGCGGATTTTGGCATGATATGGAGAACCAAATAAACACTTTTCTCATAGAAAATAGATCTCCACGCTGGAATGGCTAATGGTACTTAAATTATATCTCAAAGAAGACTTCTTGATCCAAAAGTGAATGACATAAGGAGTTTTCCAGGACTTGTATGTTCTCTTGCTTTTATTAGAACTCACTAAGGAAAAAGATAAGGATTTTTTTTCCCCCTTTTTTTGATAAGATAACTTCCTTTCCTTGATAATTAAACCAAACATTAAGCAAAGAAGATAAAGCATCTTCAATAACCAGAATTAAAGAAATAGAGAAAGATGAAGAAGAGAAAACAAAAATATGGTTGCCGAACTAAAGATATCGTGGTACAATTTCCGAAGATATGCCATGGTTGCTGAAAATATGATTTTTGTCATCTCTTGACTGCTGTTATTGTTTAACCGATATTCCAATAAGTTAAAACTTATATGAGGCATACATATAGAGTTGATTGAGTTAGAAGCTTGAGTATTTATGTTCTATTAAAATTAAATGGTTTTGAGAAAAATATCCGTTTTCTCCATGAACAGCTTCAATTCATTATTTGTATTTCTATCAGCATTATTCATAAAACCCTAACGAACCAGCAACACCAACACTTTCATCCTTAGAAAATAAGAAGTTTGTGAGTTCTACAGTAGAAATCAGACATCATGGCATTTGAGCAAAGTGTCCATTTTATGAAGGGTCTACGCAATCACATCTTGGTAGCTACCAACAATAAGCCACTCTAATTTACTTTGAAGAATTTCATCCCGAAATCTAAACTCTTTTCAGTGTTAACAAATCGAAAAAGTCTCTATGCATTTAAAATGATGTTTTTGGTTGAAATAGACCTTTCGTTCGAGACTTTTCAATTTATTGGATGTACTAAAAGAAAGGAGTGGGAGAAGGTGCATACTGTTGATTCATGCCGAATGCGACGAGGATGTGAAACAAGCGTGTCATAATCCTCCTGTGAAACACAGAAAGCAAGCCTTTATTGTCGTGTTCATGTACTGGTAAAACTGGTAGGGATAGAGAAACATTTATTAATGTTCAATAGTGAACAAGGAACTCAACCAAACGAGAGGAAAAAAAGCCTTTACAAGGTAAAATAATTACATTCCAACTTGGTTCTTGATCTGCAGTATTAAAGTCTGATGTGTATATAAACATATCTTATTGTCCCATGCAACAATCATTTCTTCTACAACCAATAATTATGACTGCCTAAATCAATAAACTACCATTTTAGAAGTAACAGGCTTCTTGTTTGCCAGGACAACGCAACAGCCCAAGTCAACCGCTCGATTTAGCACTCCAATTGTCTCAGAACTTGCAGAGCAATCCACGAGAACCAAACCTATTACATGAAACAAATGAAAGATATCAGAAGCTGGAATTGAGAGCATGAACCTTAACATCATAGAAGTTTGAGAATGCAACATAGGGTCATATATTCCATGTACCTGTTGATTTATTCAAGAGAGCTGCTGTATCTATAATTTTCTTGGTCAACTCAGAATCCGTGAATACTTGGCATTCACCTTCATTAGAGATGGAGAAGAAATAAACATCGTTTTTCATAATTCAAAATATGCTATATTTCCTTATTAACAAGACAAGGTTACATGGAAGTACCTGAACCACTTAGAGTTAACAGTGACAAAGAATCCGACTTGACCCGACAAACTTCCAACAAAAAATTATCACTAAACTCCATGCTGAACACGTCCGGGACAACAACTAAGCATTTGCTATCACATACTCCGACAACTCTCAAGCGGATTCCCTGCCACTCAAACGTAAAGCATAAAGGCAACAATGCTTCCATGTGTTTGCAAGCAACGAAGTGAATGCAGCATGAAATTCTATATAAAAGTGAACAAAAAGCATTCCCATACAGTACAATAACTGCCCACAAAACTGCTACCTAACAGATAATAACGACACTTGTGATGCCATGCAGAGGAAAAATCCACACTAGGCTATTTCTCCATCCTGGTGTGTCTTGTGTAAAGTCAATGGTGAGACGGTGAACCGTTCGTTATTGCACTTTTCTATGGCTAGCGTGTTTTCCCTGGAAACTTTAGTGGTAAAAAAACCTGCTGGTTTCGGCTTGAGTAATAAGGCGAAGTTGATGTGATGTGAAAGTGTGTGATGCTAGCTCCTTTTTTGGTCATCTAGATGAAAAGGAACGGAAAATTTTCGAGGAGATTAAACAAAATGCTAGTTTTCTCTTTGAAAGAATCAAATAATCTAGCATCCTTATCGGCTTCGACCAATAACGGGTTTAATCAATTCCCTTTATCCATGATCATGTTACATTGGAAGAGTGTTTTGACTCAACGGTTCTCTTTGAGAAATTATTGTCCTCAAAGTTATTTTTTATAAAACTTCACCAATTAATAAAATTTCATATCTCATCCAAAAAAAAAAAAACTGATTCCCATTTCTCATATGGTACAAAAAAACGCAAGCAAAACTCACTAGATACCCGGCTCTTGGAATGGTTAGAAACACTACGAACTACCATGAAAATACAAATTAAAAAAAAAATTGCACAGGCAGCATTTTCATGTAGTTTAAGAATTGCCCACGAATAAGATATCCAACCTTAGATATGTTTCGTAAACAGAAACTTCGATAACTCCATTGTTTGTGAACTCACTGACACTGTGGAGAAACAAAAGAAAAACAAGAAAACACTGATAAAAGAAAAGGGGGATTTTTACCTGGTTTGCGTGAAGAGATCGGCAAGAAACAATGTGGTGGAGGAGGTGTCGCCCAACTCCTCCGCATCCCAAGAGCAGCACTGGGATTTTCTTCATTTTCTCCACTCTCCCTCCCTACTTCCACGCTCTCCACTCTCACCTCCGCCTTTTTCTTTATTATTATTATTATTATTATTATTTTGCATCGATACCCTTAAACTTATTGAACATTTACAATTTACATCCAAAGTTTTTAATTTACAACGGTACCATTGGGCCGAAGTCGGCCCGAGACTTAGATTGGTGTTGGCCCGACGATGGGATCAGGGTTGCGCGGGATCAGGGCTGTTGTTGGGCAGCCCATGAGCAAGATTGGGACTAGTTTGGAGACAAAGTCATGATTAAAACAGGGATGAGATCGCTAGGGAATGAGATCAGTGTTTGTGTATAAGAATAGAGATCTGTCGGCCCCTTACAGAGGTTAGGGTCGGCCCAAAAACGTGTTCGTGGTTAGAACAGGGACAAGGTTAGGGTCGAGGTTGGCTTGTATGGGGGATAGGATCGAACTTAGGTTGGCGACAGGGATATGGTTAGGGTTGGACAAGGACGGGGTTGGTCCGGGATTGAGATCGGGGTCGAACTTGGGATGGGGTTGGTGGGGGTTGACCACCCTTGTTCTTGGTCCAACGTAGATGCGAACCTCAACTCTAGTCTCGAACGACCTCGAACCCGACCTCATCTCAGACTGACCCCCACGTCAGTCTTGGGCCAACCCAATCTCATTCGACATGACCCTATTCCAAGTTTGAACCCGACCACAGCCCTGGGTGACCCTAACCCCAATGCCTTCTTCGGACTGGCCTCAACCCAGTTTCGACCTCAACCTCAATGCCAACCCTGACCTCAACCCCATCACAGGTTGACGAACCCTATTTGACCCCAACCTTGTTGCCGATCCAACCCGGTCTCATCCCCGTCCGACCATGACCTTGTTTTTCAATCCAACCCAACCTCGAATTTTGTCACGGGTTGACTGACAACGTTCCCGATCATAAATAAATAGTTTTATTAAATATAATGTATGCATTAATGAATAATCGTCAATTTTTTTTAATTAATTAAACAAACACAATGTGATTTAACAATGCACCAAACATTAAATTAAGTTATCCATATTTTTAAAAACTACATAATCAATCACCATATTCTATAGAAAATACAATCTAATATAATACAATACAATACACCCTATCTAATGTAATACAATACTGATTACTAAAACGTAGTTTAAATAATTACAAATCCTAGTTTATTTTATTTTATTTTTTGGATTCGGTTGTATATTAAATTTAATGACTTATATGCATACTAACATAACCATCATAATTACAATAAGAATTTGTGATATTAGCAACATTTTAATAACATAAAAGATTGATGCTTAAGTGCTATTGGGGAAAAAAAAAAAAAAAACTTGTTGAAAATTTTTTAAATAAATTGTTGATTTTCACATATGTCCTCAAATTTAGATTAGGGTTGTATAAATTAACAAATAACTAAAAAAGAATCAATATCGCCTGATAAAACCAACGTGAGTGGCTACCTACGATGTCGGTCAATGAAACCGAACCAACAAATACATTACGATAAGTGAACAATTTTGATAGTTTAGAAACTGAACTCAACCGAAACCGACCGAAAATACTCTTATCTTCTGGCTTTGTTGATTTTTCTCTCCCTTCCTTTCTTCTCCTTCTCGGCATTGTTCTTCCCCAATTTGTTGAGAAAACTAGAGATTCCCTTTTTGTTCTTTTCTTTCTTTTTTTATTTATTTATAATTAAATAATCAAATGAGATATTTTTTCTTGAATTTTTCAATAAGAAATTGTTTTTCAATAAACAAAAAAATTAATTTAAAAAAAAAAAAAGAGTGAGGGAGAGAGGAAAGTCTACATCACCAAAGCACTAGGTATGATGGGCCCCATGACCCAAAACAAGTTCATCGTTATCTGATAAAGTGCACTAGGTTTATTATCAGTGACTCTCAACCGCTCGATCTAAATCTGACGGCTGACACTACGCGTGTATACTTATGTCATCCTCAACCCAAACGACACTGCATTCTCTCTCTCTCTCTCTCTCCTCCGACTCTGTAATCACACGGCGGCGAAACCTTGAACGATGAGCAAACCCTAAACGCCGTCGCTTTGCCTCCAGGTACCCCTCTCTGTCTAGTTTCCTCTTCTCCGCGCGTTGAATTGGAATTTCCCAACCTGAAAAACCCTAGATTTCCTGTTTTGTATAAACCCTAATTCTGAAGATTTGGGGTCAAATTTACGTGTGCGAGAAAGAGATTTTTATATTGACAGTGTAAAGCAGACATTTTGATTTCAAAATTAGGTTATTATGGTATGAATTTTGTCGTTTGAACTTCTTATAGTTTTGATTCTATACAAACAAGCTGGGTGTGTGTGTGTGTGTGTATATATATATAGATATAAGTGTTTTGCCTGATTTTTACTTCTTTTCATGAAATAATGAGCAAAAGTGGCAGTAGTTTTACATAAAAAAGTGGCCATAACAGTTTTATAGATAGGTTAAAGCTGGTTTAGTTGTGAAGATTCTTGCTTTTCAATTGTTTATACATAAATATATATATATGTACATATAAACTGCAATTCATTTGGATCAATGGGATTTTTTGTTTTAATTTGTTTTTTAATAACAGTAATGGGTATTTTTTGGACCAATTGTTAAACGTTTTTGGTGGTTGGATTTCTGATGCAGAGTTGATCTATATTTCTTTCAATAGGAAGAAAATATGTGTTATAATGCCTTCTAGTTGGTTCAGAAAGTGAAAACTTATTCTGTGGATAGCTAATTATTATGGATGTTCACGTGATTGATGTGGAAGGGATGGGTCATCGTACGTTGGCAGACGATGGAGATGCTGAATCTAATGAAGGTGGAGAAGCAAATACGGCCGAGAATTCCACGGTTCATGATGATGAGGATGGGATTAGTGAGCCTTATGTGGGCATGGAGTTTGACTCCGAGGATGCTGCCAAGTCTTTTTATGACGAGTACGCACGACGTTTGGGGTTTAACTCTAAAGTTGGTCAGTCTAGCTACACTAGTCGGTCCAAACCTGATGGGACAGTGATTGCTCGGGAGTTTGTGTGTGGCAGAGAGGGTTTGAAAAGAAGGCATGGTGATACTTGTGAAGCAATGCTTAGGGTAGAATTAAGAGGTCAAGAAAAGTGGCTTGTTACAAAGTTTGTAAAGGAGCACAGCCATGCGATGGTTAGTCCAAGCAAAGTTCATTATCTTCGGCCTCGTAGGCATTTTGCTGGTACCGCGAAGAATGTGGCTGAAGCTTACCAAGGGGCGGGGACAGTTCCTAGTGGTGTTATGTTTGTCTCAATGGATGGAAACCGTGGCCCTGTAGAGAAAAATCGTGTGGTTAGGAATTCTCACCCTGTGGAGTCGAACCGGTTAGCAAAAAATGCTGCTACAGTAAGTTATCCAGTTAAGTCTGGTAGTCGGAAAAGGACACTAGGGAGAGATGCTCAGAATTTGCTCGAGTATTTTAAGAAAATGCAAGCAGAGAACCCTGGTTTCTTCTACGCCATACAACTTGATGAGGATAATCATATGACTAACGTATTCTGGGCAGATGCGAGGTCAAGAACAGCATACAGTCATTTCGGTGATGCAGTGACTCTGGATACGGCATATAGGGTATATCAGTACAGGGTGCCCTTTGCTCCATTTACTGGGGTGAACCATCATGGTCAGACAGTTTTGTTTGGTTGTGCATTGCTTCTAGATGAATCAGAAGCTAGTTTTACATGGCTCTTCAAAACATTTCTTACGGCAATGAATGATCACCCGCCGGCCTCGATTACCACTGATCAAGACAGAGCAATACAGGCTGCAGTTGCTATTGCTTTTCCAGAATGTCGCCATTGTATTA
Source organism: Ficus carica (assembly GCA_009761775.1). Classification (NCBI taxonomy): domain Eukaryota; kingdom Viridiplantae; phylum Streptophyta; class Magnoliopsida; order Rosales; family Moraceae; genus Ficus; species Ficus carica. The sequence continues at coordinate 5,918,831 of CM019741.1, read as the reverse complement.
GTAAGTGGTATGTTTTAAGAGAAGGCCCGGAGAAGCTGGCTCACGTTTGTCATGCTTATCCAAACTTTCAGTTGGAACTTTATAACTGTATCAATTTGACTGAAACTATAGAGGAATTTGAATCCTCTTGGAATTCTATCCTTGATAAATATGATCTCAGAAGAAACGATTGGCTGCAATCTTTATATAATTCTCGTGCTCAATGGGTTCCTGTTTATTTTCGGGATTCCTTTTTTGCAGCAATATCACCAAATCAAGGATACAACGGTTCCTTCTTCGAGGGCTATGTAAATCAACAAACAACTTTACCACTGTTCTTTAGGCAATACGAAAGAGCTTTGGAGAACTGGTTTGAAAAAGAAATAGAAGCAGATTTTGATACAATTTGCACCACTCCAGTATTGAGGACACCATCTCCCATGGAGAAACAGGCAGCCAACCTTTATACGAGAAAGATTTTCACCAAATTTCAGGAAGAGTTAGTTGAAACTTTTGTGTATACTGCAAATAGGATTGACGGTGATGGAGCTATTAGCACTTTCAGGGTCGCTAAGTTTGAGGATGACAATACGGCGTATATTGTCGCATTGAACTATCCTGAGTTGAGAGCTAACTGTAGTTGTCAAATGTTTGAGTATTCAGGAATTCTTTGTAGACATGTTTTGACTGTTTTTACCGTGACAAATGTTCTTACATTGCCTTCGCATTACATTTTGAAACGTTGGACAAGAAATGCAAAGAATGGAGCTGGCTTAGATGAACGAAGCGGTGATGCACATGGTCAAGAGTCTCTAACCTTGCGGTACAACAATCTATGTCGTGAAGCCATTAGATATGCAGAGGATGGTGCAATCACTATAGAAACTTACAGTGCAGCAATGAATGCCCTTAGAGATGGTGGGAAGAAGGTTGCTATCGTGAAGAAAAGTGTTGCTAAAGTTCCACCTCCTACCTCTCAGGCTAGTGGGACTGGCTATGATGACAGGAAGAACTCTATGATAGCTTCAGATGCAACCCCTTTGTTGTGGCCGCGCCAAGATGAAGTGCTAAAACGATTCAATCTCAATGATGCTGGTGCTCCTGTGCAATCTGACTTGAATTTGCCACGAATGGCTCCTGTTTCTCTTCACAGAGATGATGGTACTCCAGAAAATATGGTATGGAGGGGAATTGTTTTCTGTTTTCTTTTTGTTTCGAAATTTTTTTTTTCCATAAAATGCAGAAGCATATTGATCTTCACTTTTTGTGTAGGTTGTACTCCCTTGTCTAAAGTCAATGACTTGGGTCATGGAGAATAAGAATTCATCACCAGGGAATAGAGTTGCTGTCATTAATTTGAAGGTACAGATAAAACTCGAGACAAGTTGGAAAATTCGTATTTTTAATCTTGTCAAGTTGGTTTGTCCTGTATAGAGGGCTGCAATTCAGGGATTATTTTTTTATTTGTTTTCAAATGTATCGCGGACAGCCCATATACTGTAATCATTTTTCGTACAATATACATGCCTTTCTACTACTTACGTAACATTGATCAGAGGCCTTTTTGTTCATACACATTTTATTTCTTACCTACGACAGCTGCAAGATTATAGCAGGACTCCCTCCGCAGAGTCAGAGGTTAAGTTTCAGCTTTCAAGAGTCTCACTGGAACCGATGTTGAGGTCTATGGCCTACATAAGTGAACAGCTCTCAACACCAGCTAATAAGGTTGCTGTGATAAATTTGAAGGTATGCAAGTTTAAGTTTTAGGCCTTTATATTAGACATGCCTGGCATGGAAAGTTTGTTAAGAAGCATCGTGAGAAAGAACTGGAGAGTGGTGCATTCTGGTTTGTTCAGGCGTTATTATCAGAAAGGAATAGCTATTCTTGTTTTTTATTTTATTTTTAAATAAAAATATTTTCCTATACGGGGATGGAAATTGCCTCTTTAGACTCTTATTTCCCTGTTTGATAATTTTTTTACTTGTTCAGTGGGTATCTTTGTGCTTCTTTATAAATTCTTATTACTTGTTTGGGAAAAAAGATATATATTTGTAGAAATCATAATCACAATATAAACGTGAAATAAAGAGAGGTTTTCTTTTTCAAATTTTTTTTTTTGTTTTTTGTTTTTTTGTTTTGGCTCTAGAAACTAAACACGAAATAAAGAGTAACCTTGCCTGGTAAGCAACCTGATCAAAATTTTGAGCATCTTCAAGTGGTTTTTACTGAAAGAGTTCTTTATTTTGGTCGCGCGGGGGGGCTGGTTGGGAGGGACATTGAAAATCAGAATTTTGGTTAATCTGCTTGTGAGTTAAGCATTAGGATTAGTAAAGCTCTTGTTAACTTTGTATCTTTATACCAACAGTGCTATGTTAAATTACGCGTTTTGTACGTGTATGTGACGCCTGCTGTTTGCTCTACAAAAACTGCATTACATCAGTAATCTTTTGTGGGACTGTTTAACACTAAGCTGTTTAGCTTTTATATTTATTCGTTTTCCTGGTCGATCTGTACCACATTATATGGATTTGGTCTTGCCACCTTTAGGAAACAAAATCTGATAGTTTATATCCGTATTTATTAATTATAGATGGTAAAATGATCAGTGTCTTATTATCTAAGAGAAGATTAATCCTTGATTCTTTTGACCTCTGGCGCTTATGTGTTTCTGCTTTCTTGATTATCTTGTAACAAATTTCCATTCAATTCAGCTTCAAGACACGGAGACAACTTCGGGAGAGTCAGAGGTTAAATTTCAGGTGTCCAGGGACACATTAGGCGCCATGCTGAGATCAATGGCCTATATCCGCGAGCAGCTCTCAAATCCTGTAAGCATTTTCTACCTAGTTATTATGGTGTATGTTATTTCTGGTGCAGTGTTTAAATTAGGTTTGCTTTACGGGATACAAAATTATTTCAAGAAGTTCTTGAAAAAAAAAAAAATCAAATTGTTTGTTTGCCCTGGCATAAGAACATGTCGGTGGCAGATGAAAAAGCTCACTGTTAATGAATGGTTTTTAACTTTTCAAAATGTAGTGATACCCTGGAGTCTTCAAAGTCCAAATCTACTCCCTAAAACTGTTCAGTAACTAACGCAGTTTGCGTCCAGTCAAATAATTATGTCCGTAAAAAATTGCCATGTCAGTTTATGGTAAAGTCCTGTGGGCTAGATTAATTACTCAGCTTATTGGCTGTATGCCATACTAAAGCTTGCCAGCGACTTGGCCTTGACTCAACCAACGATGTTTCTTTTATAATTGTAATGTCACCCTTTGCCCCTCAAATCGTCTAGGATGAGGTGAAATTTTGGATTGTGTTTTTTTCTCAACTAATCGCATAAATACAACTTTTCACATTTTTCTTAGGTTTCTGTTTTGTTTCAAATTCAAAAAGTTTTCCAATTTCACAGGGTGAAAGCCAGTCCGAGCCTTTACTCAAGAAGCAACGGAAGTAGTAGTAAATATTTGCCCCCCATATCGTACCAAGGTGCGTGTGGCCACCTTACTCCCAAGTGCGAAGGCCATGTGACCAGGTTGGCCTTTGGCTCGGATAGCCGCTCCTTTGCTTTTAGTGTATGCTTGGTTTTCGCAAATTTGTAAATGTAACATATCCAACTTAAGGAACCATAAGCATGAAACTGAGTTCATAGTTTTCGTTGTGCCACAGAATGTATGAATGCCCAGGATTAGACGGTACCATAATGTGCTTGTTTAAGATCTTTAATAGGGACTAGTGGGGATATATTCTTCTATTCCTATTTGCCGGTAGCTGGTGTGACGTTCTTCTCCTACTGTTTTATTTTCCTCTCTTTTGTTCACTTTGTGACATCGTTGCAGACTTGGGAACGAAGACAAACGGGAAAAAGCCCGAGTGAGGTGAGTGGGGGAAAAACTTGGTCACTCCCACTGGTCTTTCATGTAGCAAACGGAATTATGTCTAGCTTAGCGGGGAAGTGGTGAGAAGTGATTCATTGAATGTCTTGTATATTCTTGTTCTTTTAACTCCTATCTGTAGATATTCTGTTGGCAAATAAGATTCCTTCAAAAACCAAGTTTTGTGCAAGTATTTCCGATGATTATCCGTGAAACAGGGAATTACGAAATGCTTGGTTGTTTTTGTTTTGTGCCGTTCTAGAAATTTCAAGTTTTGCTTCCTATGATATACGTTGGTAATAGTTTATACCACCATGTGAATTGCAAAGGAACTATGCAACTTACGATAAGACGTGTTTTTGCTCTACCAGTACGTAATGGGGTTTTAGCCATTGGATTAACTTTTTAGTTGCGTACCGTGTTATAAATTTTAACGTGGACACTCACAGATCAAATCATAAAAAAATTAATCTAACGACTAAAACAACAAATACATATTGATAGGACAAAAATACAGTTTCGTTTATGAGTTTTGCCTCTATTTAGGCATCATTGCACATGTTAGTAGAAACATGGAAAATAAGTAGTACAATGAAACCAAACATTATCACACGCTCATCAACACACTGGTGATGTTTTGGTATTCTGAATGTAGTATCAGTTTTGTTTATAACATAGATTTTTTTTTTCCTACTTGCATTGTCACACTTAAATTTTAGAAATCTATTAAGATAAAGTCCTATTTGAATTTCTTCTTTGTTATGAATTAGTGTCCTAATTCTATACTTTCAAGAACGACAAAATTCGATAAAGGAAATAAACAATCATAGAATATGTAAATTTATATAGGTTCACTTTAAATATGAAACTACGTCTTGTTTTAGCCATTAATAATTTACTATATGATCAAGAAGTTTATAAGAGAAATTCATACCCTTACATTCTCTGCGTCTTTCTCTAATCTTTCATAATAATTCATAATGATGGCGTAATAGGACAATTAAAATTATAAGTAATATTCCCAAAATATCCTTAAAGAAACAACTCTCAAATCCTTATCACCCCCTCATTTCTCGAAATTCTATCTCATTCGACATGGGACTAAGCATAACGGGGTGATGCAAGCACGACACTACATAGACACGATCTCAAATAAGCATACCCTTGCATGTCTATAAATGAACCGAGATTGGTACGGCTTTTAGACATAAAACACGTTGAGGACACAATATGTTAAAGTAAAAGGTTTAACACGGCACAAACATGATAATGATAATAGATGGTATGATGAACAAACACAAGTACAAGCATGATTAGCGTATGAATTATAGAAACAATTAAATAAATACGTGAAAATTACATATTGGTATTGATTAGTGTTTTTGTGTGTAGGCTATAACAAATAGATACCTCGGTTTTTTTTTTTTTTTTTAAAGCCTTTTAAGTATTTTAAAAAAACCTTTAAGAAATCTGGAGCCGCTTTCTGGTCAGACTAAAAATCCGTGTTGAAGGTTTGTTTGTTTGTTTTTGTATTATTATTATTATTTTTTTTTTATAAGAATCCGTGTTGAAGTTTGCATTTACAAAACTTTACCCTTTTGTTCTCGTCTTGTCGTGTAGCAAACATCAATCACGGTGGCTATCTCCTCCTCCTATTCCGCTTCCTCAACCAAATAAAGCCGTACAAAAAACTGTTTGTGAATTGTGTAATCTCTTATGGGGTTCCCCATGAAAAATAAACAAACAGGCTCTCTTCTGCTCTCAGCTGTCAGACAACTTTGTTCCTCGTTCATAGTATTTTAGTACTACTGTCCCACAAAAAAAACAAAAAAAACAAAAAACAAAAAAAAGGGTGTCGTTTCAACTCCTCTGAAGAGACCCCATGAACTCCAAGCTCGAGCTTGAAGTTTAGAACCAAAACCCATTAAAGGGAAAGAAGTAGAAATGCTCTCAAAGTTGTCGTTTGCCCACTTGAAGTGGTCTGGTCAAGCTCCACCTGGTTCTGAGCTATGGAGGTTTGCTAGTTATGCCAAGGATTCTCAGCCGGACTTCCCCAAATCCCGCTTCAAGCTTGTCGGCCAGTCTTTAGGGGACAGATGGAAGCTCAACGGCATTAAACCTGGTGACCCCTTTTCTTTATTAATACCAAATTTACCTTTTCTTTTTGTGAAATTTTTTTTTTCTTTTTTTCTTTTTTTTTCTCCCCTTCACTTCAGATGGGAATTCTGACTTATGCACCTTTTGATAGAGATAGGTGTCTAAATTACCGCGTGAAATATGGAATTACCGCAAGTTTATACATGTAATCACAAGTTTTTTATGTTTCTTAATTGTGCCACTTTATGAGCTTAAGTAGCTATTGGGTTTTGTTGGCAATGTTAGAAACAATAGTTGTGCAAAAGACAGAGGACAAAATTTATGGTTTCTCCTAGCTCTTTGAGATGAAAGAGAAAAACAAAATAGTAAAATTGGGTCAGGTAATTTCTGTTTTGTGGGCCTCGGGATGTGTTCTATAGGGACCGGGATGACACCAATAATTCCCATTTTTGACAAGCTAAATTGAAAATAGAAATCAAAGTACTAATGTATGGGGATTGGAAATTGCTTATTTGACAAAACAAAAATGATGTGGAGTTAGCTGCTATGGAGATAATTCAAGAAAACTTGTAGTAATGGTATTTAGTGCAGTTTCCACCAATTTGATTTATAGAGAATCTAACTGTTAAACCCTTGTACTGAACATTGGCTTTTACTTCATGTAGTCAATCCATCGTTTTGCCATATGTTTTGTTGCATTCGGCGAAATTTTTCTTTGTATATGACCTTCAAGAAAAATAAGTATATAAAGTTACGGAATGTTTCAACTTACATCATGTTCGACGAAATAAAAATATGTTTACAAATTTAGCAGTAAAAGTTGAAATTTTTAAGTTTTGTATTTCTTGCATTTCTAAAATACGATGATATAAGCATAAGGGGCAGTGTATATATCGCTTAGTAATGCTTATTTTGGGCATAGTATTTCACGAAATCGAGCAAAATATGTATCTTCGAATTTTTTTTAGTTCTGGTCGTGAATATGTTCATGCTTCTTGACAGATATGGTGCAAGAAAAGTTGAATGTATGGCTCCTAAAGACCCAAAAATTTTTGAACGAAGTGACATCTCCTCTGGTAAAACCTAGTCAGAGTAAAAAGCCTGTTCCTGAAAATGGTAATGATAATTCAGTCATGGAAGACATATTTGTGGCAGAGCAAACCATCAATAGCAGAATGCCACAAGGGAATCTCTCACTAGCTGCTATTGTATCGATTGAGCAATTTAGCAGGTGAAAATACATGCAATTACTGCATTTTGCTTGAGATTTTTTCTTTATATCCCTTACATTCTATTTATGCGAGAAAAATTATAGTAACAATGTGTTTGAATCTCTTGCAGTTTCCTTTTACAATGTGGAAACATTTAATTACGAGAGAAAAAAAAGTACAAAACAAAGAAACTGAAAGAAACAACTATTAATTCATTGGATGTGGAACCCATTCATAGGACCTAGCAAGTATAACTTTTTCAAGAAAGAGGTATATTAAAGAAAAGTTGTCAATCAGCTTTTGATTCTTGAACATGATATTGGAACATAATCACTCACAAAACTGCCAGAAAAATGAATTCCAATCGCCAGTTTTCGACCTTTGAAATGCAATGAGTCCAGTTACTTCCTGCAGATATATTTGCATTTTTTTTTTCTTCTGAGTTTTGGTAAATTATCTGTACAAGGCTAGACGAGGAGTACAAATCTATCAAACTGGAACATTGATTTTCTATCGGCCGGGGAAACAGCTTATTTTAAAATGATGTCATGCTTTATAAACTTGAAGAATTGATTCGAGGGAGCAGGGAAACTTGAGTTTTTTAATTCTTTTTAAATGTTACTTGTCATGCCCTTGATGAATTAACATACGTTCTAGTTGCTGTTTTAACGTATAGGCATGCACTTTGTTACCAGTAGTTTAAATATGCTATAATGCTAACATTTTCCTTTCCTCAAGAGCTTATTCAGGTTGTTATGCATGCTAGACTTATAGATCGGTCAGGACATGATCTGACAAACTGAAGATTTGCAGGATGAATGGATTGACTGCTCACAAAATGCAGAAAATCTTTAAAGCACTTGTCCCTGAATCAGTATATAATGATGCGCGTAATCTGGTCGAGTACTGCTGCTTTAGGTTCTTGTCCAGGGATAGTTCTACTGTTCATCCTTCACTTAAGGTATGTGGCATATTCTAAAGGGATTTCCTTATACTTTAATGCTTCATTGTATTCCCCTTCTTCGTTCCTCTTGAACATTTTTTTTTTTTGGGTCCTTTTCCATTTTCTTTCCCCCCTATTCTTTTCAATAGCAGTATATTGACTTTGTTTTCTTTTTTTTTTTTTTTTTGGATTCCATTTGTTTGTGTGCAGGAACCTGCATTCCAAAGACTTCTATTCATAACAATGCTTGCATGGGAGAACCCTTACTCTAAGGAGCGTGCCAAAGATTCGACAAGAGCTTCTTTTAAGGTTCATTCGTAGGAACCCTCGAACTCTTTAGGCCTCTTTTTTTTTTTAATTAAATGTTTTCATGCACGCCATTCATCATATTTTGTTTGAAGCCTGACATTTTCCTATAGTTGTGTTGAGAATATATAACTTAAAAAAGGAGTAAACAGAGGAAGAATGGTCATATGCCCTTTTTTATTGTTGCTTTTATCCCCCTTTGTTTTACCCCTCTCGGGAAAATGTTTATGTTTCTGGGACGACCCCTGGTTTCCTCCCTTGTGATGTAGTATAGTTTGGTTTTTAGTAAAAATTGTTTCTTTTGAAGACAAAAGAATGTTGTTTATTTTTTGATGTTGAATTACTAAACAGGTCTCAAGGGGTTACAAAGATATTTTGTTTTTTAGGTGCCCATTGTAGTTTTTCATTTTGACCTAAGAACTTAAGCTAGGAGTATGTAAACGATAAAGAAGCGAAGGTCGTGGGGAATCCCAGTTGGTTAACCATAGTTGCATATATAAGAGAGAGAGGAGTCTATTAATCATGTTCTCATTCAATGCTCAGTGGTCTTAGAAAGTTGGTGAGTATTGTTTGCTTCGGTAAAGGGTATCACTTCGTTGTGCTTGTTGTGGTGTATAGAGTTCTTGTCCAGTTCCCTGCGGTTGTTTATTCTCTTGTGGTGAATTTCTCTTCCCTATAGGATTTTTCCCCTTATAATGAATCCTAATTTTTTCTCACATAATAGATTCTTTACTTCTCCAATCTTAGCTAGGAATCCAATTGTATAAGAAAGTAGCCTCTTTAGTCATATGTTTTCCCCCAAGAAAGATGTACGTAGTTTTCTCATCGATCATACTCGTGTGTATCTTCTGAACCAAGGATGCAAGTAGACGACTAAGACACATTGACTATTGGGTTTTTCTGGAACCATGAATCAAGCACTAGCTGGCAGATTTATATTGATAGGAGAAAAATTATGCTAGAAGTCGACATCATGATATTTATTATGCTTTCTACTTAACTATTCTCTAGTATAGTGGGGTAAGTTGTTGGATGATGTGTTCTTTCAGAAATGTAGGATATATGGGCAAAAATGAAATTTTCAAATTTCCGTTAATCTTTCTATTTGGTAGATATTCAGTGTTTTAAGCTTGGAAGACTGTTTTATTTGGTCTATTTTTAAATCACACGTTATGATGCTGTTGAAAACAATAGGTCTTTTTTTTTTTTTTTTTTAAATCTTTCATAAATTTTTCGTGTTGTTTTGAAGTCCAAAAGTAACTGGTTTTATCGGCATTTTCCTTTCTCGCTATTGTAGGGGATGCTTGTTAAAGAGGATGCTTTTGTTCGTATAGCTCCTGCTATTGCTGGTGTGGCTGATCGGTCAACAGCACATAGCATATTTAAGGCTCTTGCTGGTGATGAAAATGGCATCACTTTGGGCCTGTGGCTGACTTATATCAAGGAACTTCTTAAGTGAGCTTATCTTTTAACCACTTGTATATTTACTACATATTTTGACTATGGTCTTTGGTAACTTCTGTAGGAAATTAAACAAGTTATATTACATTATGTTAATGAAACATGAATATCGATTGACAAGCTCCAAAAAAAATTTATTTCTTCTAAGTGCTTTTCATTACTTGGGTTGGGAGAGATAAAAGGGAAAGCTGAAAATTAGTAAAGTCATGTAGAAGTATATTCCTTGTGAAAGGACTCGTAGAAGGACATGGAACAATCCAACAAATAGGGCCAAAATATAGCACGTCTTTAATGCAATGTGCAAGCTAACATCTTGTGATTGTAATCTTCTAACGCAATCCACGACTAATAATCGAACAAAACGTACTCAAGTTACTTCTTTTAACTACTTAATTGGACTAGAAACTATTATAAACAAGGTTAGATATTGCCCTTTCCTTTTTAAGAAACATACGATTTAGTTGAGAAAACAATTAGAAAAGGGGAGGATTCGTCCTCAAAGATAGAAAAGATATGAACGTATAAAAGACTTTTCAATCCAACAAAATCATAGACAGAGACATCCCTGAACTTTTACTGATGAAATCAACAAAGAAAATTTTCAGTCTCTGACTTTAAAAAATGTCAGAATTTCTCATTTTAGGCTTTTTTATGATGCATTGATAGTATTTAAATATGTGATGTTGTACAATTTTATAAGATACTGATGCGCTTATGTACTATATGTGCAGGAAACAAAAATTTATTATGCTTAAATGAGCTAATGTTCTACTAGTTTACGTACAGGGTGCATGAAAGGCGGAAATTGTACCAGATTCAAGAATTTTCCCACCTTTCTGATGAGAGAATCTTATGCATTGGTTCCAGCCAAAAGCAGCCCGTTCTAAAATGGGATAACATTATGGCATGGCCAGGGAAGCTGACTCTGACTGATAAAGCAATCTATTTTGAGGTATTTCATCATTTCATGACTATTTTTCTCGGATCATTACATCATTGGATTCGCTGGTGAAATACATCGAAGCAGACCACATGTCCAATAGAAATTTACGCGAACAAAACCTTTTACAATTTAAACTATCTTACCTTTTTTTTCTTTTTCTTTTTTCTTTTTTTTTTTTTTTTTTTGGTGTCTAGAAAAGCATTATGTTACTTTTTCATATACACCTATTTGTTAATATTCCATGCTAAAGTGTACGATATGTACATATACTTTTTGAAGTTCTCTTCTTTTGAGGTTACTTAAGAAACCTGCCTCGTTATATCAAGCTTGAGGAACTTTAATGTTTCAGTCAAGACAAAACTAGATGTTCCCTCACCGGAGTACATACGTAAGGCATCTGCCAAGCAATTGATCCTGTCCACAAAACTCTCTTCCTTGAGCTCATGAGACGTATTTTGAAATTTGTTCCCGACCTTGTACAAACCATGATTTAGCAAAAAATTCTCAAGAAACCCCCATTTATCTGTGTCTGTTTCATTTGTATTTTTAGTTGTATACCTTTATTCCTATGGTGCCTCTTTCTGGTAAGAGGAAGCTCTCTATCGTATTTTTTGAGACTTGCAAGTCACGTGTATCTGTAACAATTAACGCAACCTGATTTTTGTACTCCAAAAGCTGTTTGACAATTGCATAGGATCTTTGACCTGCTGGATGATTCTGAAACAGGGAAAAGTTAAACTTTCCCTTGTCTTTAATTTTGTAATATTATTTACGCTATTATTATTATTTACATCCATTCTCCTGAAATCTTGTTGTATTAATTGGAGCAGCCCTTTTGCAATTATAAATATCTTCAATTGTGGAACAGGCAGTTGGTTTATTGGGGCAGAAAGATGTCATACGACTGGATCTTACGAAGCAAGGGGTAAAGTTGGAAAAAGCAAAAATCGGGCCGTTAGGTTCTGTTCGCTTTGACTCTGCTGTCTCTATTTCATCTGATCTCGAGTGAGTAAGCTTCTTTAACATCTTGGAGCTCTCTGTGGAGTAACTTCACTTGAAAGATTTTTTCATTTTTCTGATCTTAGCCCCACTAAATTGGCACGATTGACTAGATATGGCTCTGCTTTAACCTCTATCCATCAATTCTTTTCATATTTTCCTTTTAAATAAACATCTCATTGTGTATTTACCTTTCTCTATAAAATACTTCTATGCAGGTCGAAAACGTGGGTGCTGGAATTTGTTGACCTGGGAGGTGAAATGAGGCGAGACGTATGGCATGCGTCTATCAGTGAAATTATCGCTTTACACCAATTCATTCGTGATTATGGACCAGAGGATGGTGATGAATCGATACTTAATGTCTACGGTGCTCACAAAGGACAGGACAAGGCAACCACGAGTGCCGTTAATAGTGTAGCCAGACTCCAAACCCTTCAATTCATGCGGAAGCTAGTCGATGATCCCATAAAACTTGTTCAGTTTTCGTACTTAAAGTTTGCACCTTATGGTGATGTTGTCTGCCAAACTCTAGCTGTAAATTACTGGGGCGGACCTCTCATTAGAAAGTTTGTAGATAGCCAACCAGCTCAAACGAGACCGTCCAATGAATTAGGTGAAATTAGTAATCATGTGTTTGACATAGATGGAAGCATTTACTTGCGGAAGTGGATGAAGTCACCATCTTGGTCTTCTAGTGCTTCCATTGCTTTCTGGAAGAACTCTTCATCAAGAGAAGGGGTTGTGTTAAGTAAAAACCTTGTTGTCGCTGATGCAAGTCTCGTAGAAAAGGCAGCAAAAATTTGCAGACGAAAATACGAGGTGGTTGAAAAAACTCAGGCAACAATTGATGCGGCAATGCTTAAAGGGATACCTAGTAATATTGATCTTTTCAAGGTATTTCTCGATCTAAATTTTGCATAGATATCACTTGGATTTCTTGCTTCAGTGATGTTAACAATTGCTTAATTTAGCCTTAAATTTAAGAGTTGAAGTTCATTACGATCCATAAAATTTTCAGTAATGTTATTCTTAAATAGATTTCTTAGTGTACTCATATTTTTCATTTCCCATACTATATATAACTAATGTTGACGCTTGTTTCCGTTCAGGAACTCATGTTTCCTCTGACTGTAACTGCCAAGAATTTTGAAAAGCTCAGGCGCTGGGAGGAGCCACACGTGACTGTTTCGTTTCTTGCATTTACTTATGCGATTATTTTCAGGTAGGTCCGTTGTTAGATAATATTAGGATGTCAGCAATCTCAATTGTTGCATTTACATTCGCACGTAATGTTTTCGAGCTAATGTCTTGAATTTCCTTTCCAGAAATTTGCTGTCATATGTGTTCCCTACACTGTTGATAATTTCAGCGGCTAGTATGCTATCGTTAAAGGGACTAAAGGAGCAAGGCCGACTTGGACGATCCTTTGGAAAAGTGACTATCCGTGATCAGCCACCTTCAAATACAATTCAGAAGATCATTGCCGTAAAAGATGCCATGCGTGACGTTGAAAATTTTCTACAAAATCTTAACGTCACACTTTTGAAAATACGAACTATCATCCTTTCTGGTCAACCTCAGGTACGTTTTTTATGCAATTTTACAAGATTTTTTTTTCTTTTTATTTTTTGTGTGGATGTGTCAGATCTTCCCTTTTTTTTTTGGCATTTACGTGTTTGTGTTCCATGCGTGCACATCACTTGCAAACGAAAAGATTTATGCTACCCGGACACATTTAAGATTGCAAGCAACAATTGCCATGATAAAAAAGCAGTGATTATTAATTAGCGATATCCATGTCATGAAGTTCAGTAGCTTCTTCTGTATGTAGCCCGACAAAAATCTCTGTTGTGTTAAAAATAAGAAAAATTTAATCTAGGAGCGGAATATTCTGAATCTAAATGTTGCAAAATTTACTTCATCAATGCTTTCAGAGATGACTTTGTCATGTCATATGTCGGGAAAAAAGTGAAAAGACGAGAGATTCCATGCATGGACTTGATTCACATCCCGAATATTTTTAGGCATCCTATTGGATGTGTTGAATTTGAATCTCTGATAGGCAATCTAGTTGCCTTTTTCTCTCTATCTAACAGACAGAAATCAGAACACGTTTAGTGTATCTGGTTTCGATCTCTTGTTATCACTATGGTAATCATGATCCTTAGCATTATCATTTTTGTTATTGTTAAAAGTTCCGAAAAATAATTGGACTGTTATAATTCTCAATCTTTAGTCTTGCTTGTGACCATTTACAAATTATATGCCATTGAATTCTTAACAGGTAACCACCGAGGTTGCTCTCGTCTTGTTATCCGGTGCCACCATTCTCCTCACGGTCCCTTTCAAGTACGTTCTCGCATTTCTAATCTTCGATCTCTTCACACGAGAACTTGCATTCCGGAAGGAAATGGTGAGAAGGTTCATGGCGTTATTGAAGCAGCGTTGGGACATGGTGCCTGCAGCCCCTGTGATCGTATTACCATTTGAAGGCGACGAGTCAAGATCGGTACCTCAAAGAACAAGAACCAAGGACCAAGTTAAGTTAGATAGAAGTCATAACAGCAACGACAACGAATAGCCGGGAAGTAATTACGTGGTAAAAGAGTCCTTCTACAACCTCATTGCTATAAAAGAACCCAGAACTATACTTCCCATTGTCTGTTGTAAAGGTCAGAGACCATTCAATTCTATAGCCATTTAGAAAATTTTCTTTTTTGTGTAGATAGAAATGTCTATGGAGAATTCTGTAGTAAAGATATGAAAAAAATAATAGTAATAATAGTAATAAAACTCTTACCGGTAAGATAGTTTTAAACCGTCGTCCCATCGAGATCATATCATATCAAGAAAAGTATGACCTTTTAATGAGACGGTTCATTATTGTAATTATTGGTAGGTTAGAGAATTCTCCACATAGGTTATGGATTTGACATTTTGGTTTTTAGAATACTCTGTTTCAAGAAAGATACACACTGAAAAAAAGGTGAAGATGAATAAAAACAACCATTTTCTTTCTTACCCAATGAAAAGACCATGATTTGGTGGGATACTTTAAAAAGAGGTTTGGAAATGTACTTAATATATATATTTTTTTAATTAGCTTTTTTGTAGATATTTTTTTTAACAAGTTAATTCTCAATGTATTTCTATATGTCAATGCTATATTTGTTAAAGACTTAAAAATATTATTTTCTTACTTTATGCTTGCAGTGTTATTTCTAATTTTTGTCTGCTTTGGAACTATTAAAATTGAACTTTTAGTATTTACATAAAGGGACTTCTATAATGTGATAAGATTATTTCGCACCACTCACATTTTAAGAAATTGATTTTTAACCCTCAATCCTTATAAAATTTCGTTTATTACAGTAATTAAAATAGATAATTATGTCCTAATTTAAGAAAAAATCATCTATTTTTTTTTTAACAACATCTTCACAGGAAAAAAAAAAAAAAAAGAAATCTTAACTTCGCTGCTGATTGCAGACCGCCTTCCAACTTAGAGTTGACATTGAAAGGATGTAACATAAAGAAATTTAATTATATATTTTAAGACTATTATTTCACTCTTTCAACATCAATTTTTACGTTAAATAAATATCATTTTATGCTTTTCATTTCAACTTCAATTTTTACGTCAACTTCAATATCATTTTGAAGAAATGTTTGGATCTCAATTTTGAAAGAGTTTATTATTGAGTCAAATTAATTTTCTAATTTTCTAATAAATAGTAAAAAATTTATAATGAAGTTTATAATGTGTTACTAAAACTCTGTTAATTCAAATATCAAAGTCTATTTTGAAAGAGTTTTTTTCAGAAATCATATTAATGATTTTAAATTGAAGTTAATCTGAGCCCATAAGCCTAAAGCAACTTTTAAGAAGCTCTCTAATTATGACAGACATCAAGCTTTGTTAAAATCTAAGAAATTTGAAAGAGTGACTGAAGCAGATGCTCGAGATAAACTCACACTTATGTCTTTAACTTGAGGTCTAGTGCTCAATTTCCTCCACCCTTAATTCAAATAAATAAACTTTATTATGTGTTTATTTTATCAAGTGTAGTTTGTGGATGTTATATATTGGTAAGGATTAGTAAAAGTATGTTGTCCTTTTTTTTTTAATAAATCTTATTTATTATTGTTATTATTATTTTTACTTTTTATTCCTTCTGATAATGTAGAGTAAAGACAAAGTTAAGATGTCTAATTTCCAACACTTGGAATGAATGAAAGGCTCAAAATGAATAGGAAATGTATCTGTTGTTTAATGAATGATCTGTTATTATATGCCATGAAGCTTGAAAGTCTACGTTTTCTTGTCTCTTTTTAAAAAATAATATAAAAGGTAAGATTGTTTTCAGATTTTTTTTTGTTTTTTTTTTTGGGTGCTAAAATAAGAGATTCATTAAAAACATCAAAGGCGCAAATTGAAGTTTCAAAGGTTCATCCTGTTATTTCCTGCAATTGAAGCTTCATTTTTCCTCCTTTTTTTTTTTTTTCTTTTTTTGGGGGGGGGGGGGGGGGGGGGGGGGGGGCGCGGGCGCTAAAGATTCTTTCTTATTGGTTAAAGCTAACTGCTGATGATATACCAAAAAAATCCTAATTTTTAAGTTTTTACGGTGACTAGAAACCTACAAAAAAAAAAAAAAAAAACAAAAACAAAAACAAAAAACTTAACGTTTGAGGAAAAATTTTGTTTTGAAGTGATGGAAATTTGTCAGATTAAATTAATAAGTTTCATTGATAAAATAGATACTGTTTTTGTTTTGTTTTTTGTTTTTTGTTTTTTTTTAAAGAAGGGAGCATGTACTCCAATGACTCGTCCTGGTTCCGCGTTCTTCCTTTCAAGGTAAATAAATGATAAATTGTTTAGTTAGTTTCTAAACTTTTAATCTTGTCTAATTTTGATCGCTAAACTTTTTTTCGACGTTGGAATGCCCCAAAACTTTTAAAATATTATTACAATTATCCTTTCTGTTATTTTGGACCGAATCTGTTAGTAATTTGGTCAAAAAATGGTGCTAATTACGGATTCCATCCAAATATTAATGGAAAAAACTACTGTAGCAACGTTTCTAATAATTTATTGTCATTCCACCTATGGGAAAAAAAAAAAACAGAAAATGTCCCTAAACTATTAAAATATTGCTACAATAGTCATTCTGTTAACTTTAAAATGAAATCCGTTAGTAATTTAATCAAAAAGTGACTATATAATGGATTTCGTCCAATAATTAACGTAAAGGACTATTGTAGTAACATTTTAATAGCTTAGAGGTATTTCAACTATGAAAAAAAATTCAAAGACTAAAATTACACAAAGTTAAAAATTTACAATTTACCCGACAAATAAAATATGTTAGGGTTTTTAAGGTTGTTATTCTCTAACTACTAGCCATCTGATAGTTTGGTTCCTAATTAATTTTTTTTGGCCTTTAGCTAATTAGTCCCACAAGCATAACTTAATATTTTGTACTTTCAATCCCGAGTCACAAAGTTGAGATGGAGAGTTAATGCAAGTAATTGTGTACCCAATGTCCCTGGAACGATAACTTGAAATTTTACAAAGATTAAGTCATACAAGATGCAAAACGTTCTCTTAAACTAATACCCTTTAAAATCCTTCAAAAATTATAACAAAAAGCACCTCTTTTGGCTAGTATTTATAAAAGGGAAATGTGGGTAAACAACCTTTTTTTAATGAAATTTTTATAAATATCTAAAATTTACAAAATTAGTAAAATGGTCGTTTTTTAAAATAGCTGAGGTATTAATATGTATTTTTTATTAGTCGATCACTAATAGTTCTATTACAGTCATTTTCCTATTTAAAAAAAAAAAAAAAGACGATTTATTTAACAAGGATTTAAAAACTATCTTCTGACCTAATATTTCATTTATAAAATTTCAAGTTATTATGTGAGGGCACACATGACTACTTCTATAAAAATTTGAAAAATCCACCGTCAATTTTAGTTTAAACTAGGGATCAAAACTACCAAAACTATTAAGTTGATGAACTAAAGGGTCAAAAAAAGAGTTAAAGGACCAAAATGTCATGTCTTGAAAAGTCTAGGGTCACCAAAAACCTATTAGCTAGCAATGATGTTTAAATTATGGGAAAATTAATGTAAAAAATTTTCATTTCATTCTCACAATTCTTTCTATAAAAACAAAGCGATACCCTCCTACATTATTTACCGAAATAGCAAATTTAAAGAGGAAAATAAAAGTATAATGGGCATCCAATTTTTTGGTGAAAGTAGGTGTGAGTGTTTGCATAGTATTTTCATTGGCATTTGCAGATGAAGGCACTGCAACATATTATACACCTCCTTATGCTCAACAGTCCTTTTTTTTTTTTTTTTTAGTATTTCTCTACCGCAAAAAAAAAAAAAAAAAAAAAAAAAAAAAAAATATATATATATATATATATATATATATGTAGTGGTTTTAGCCTTGTAATTTACATATAAACGACTGTTAACTCTCCCCTTAGCATAAAATTAGTTCCACCATGAAAATCAGAGGAGAAGATATATTATCTTGGGTAATCAAAATTATGTATAATGAACATCCAAAAAAAATAGAAATTGTAATAAATAGCACCCCTTTTTACTTGAAAAGGTAAATAACATAATTAGTAGTCGATAAATTCATTTATTTACTGAATAATTGATTAAATATTAGTAAATAACATACTTACTCGTAAATATATCATTTATCTGTTTTCTAAGATAAAAGTCTATTTTAGTCTGCTAATTTTATCTGTTGTATCTGGTTAATCATTTTTTTAAAAACCTTTTTCATTAAAGATATTAAGGGTCCGTTTGGTGATCAAGTTTAACTCAAACTAAACTGTACTTTTTCATCTTAATTTTTATCTTTTTCTAAATAAATTTTTATCTTTTTCTGAAGAAGTTTTTGTCTTTTCTGAAAAATTAACAAAATTTACTACTTAAACTTAAAAAACTTAACTCAAACCCAAACACCAAACGGACCCTAAGCTTGTGTTTGGTTCGTTAGTTGGAAATTTAATTTTTAAATAGTTATTAATTGACTTTTTAAAAACTAGTTATAAATTTTGTTGACTTTTTAGAAAAAGATTAAAATTGAAATGAAAAAGGATAGTTTAGTTAGAGTTAAACTTGAATACCAAACAATTTAGTTAGTCCTTGAACTAGCTAACTTCTCTAAAACTTGTGTGAGTTTTGAATTTCAAGCATGAGATTAACCATCCATATATGAGGTTTTTTTTTTTTTTTTTTTTTTTATTTTTATTTTTTTTTAATCAAAGTTCAAGGTCCGCTAGTATATTGGGAGTTTTCATGAAAAGAACGGTTTTTCACACCAGTAAGAATTGAAATTTTAGCTATTATTTACTTTTTAACAGTGTAATACATGAATGTCGATATTTCAAAATTTTAAACACGTGATACAAACCAGCTTATATTATCATACCATTGATAGCTTCTTTTTTCTTTTTCTTTTTTTTTAGGGAAAATATATAGAATCTGTCACATATGATACAATAACAGTTTGTCAAAGCAAAGGAAATCCAACCCAGGTAGCTTATCATCTATAAAGGAGTATATGTAACCAAAATAACATAAGTTAGTTCCTAGGGGGAAAAAAATTAGAAATATATGACAATAATGTGCCAAACACAAAATAAGAAGTAAGCAAAGGTTTGTTATAATTTGGATGACTATCAATATATCTGACTTCATATATTAAAGATTTTAACCAAAATCTCTAGTTTGTTACCTCAAATGCCTCCTTCGAACTTGAATCCGCTGTCCTAAGTGTCAAGATTAGTAATCTTCATAGTCCTAATAGTTATGAAACAACATATTGTTATTTAAAAAAAAAAAAATTCCTACCATATAAGTCTTAGAAGAGCTCACTACTACTATTATAATTATTGTTGTTATTAAAATTTTTTGCTGAATACAGGAGTTTAGAGGTGGCATCCCTAAGCGTTTCCGTACAATTAAAAAACACGCCAAAATAAATTCGGGACTCGAACCGTTAGTTATTTTATTGATGAAAGTCTAAAATACAGCTCACAACTATTTCGTCCGCCTTAGAGGGTGTTTGGTGAATGAGTTCAGTTTAAGATTTTTAAGTTTCAATAGTAATTTTTTAGAAAAGACAAAAAAAAAAATTTCAAAAAAAGACAAAAATCATGATAAAAAAAAGTACAATTTAATTTAAACTAAACTTTAAACCAAACAAGCCTTTAGACAACTCACTATTTTTATGTGTTTGTTTTTTTGAGCAGCCTCAAAGTGCCTAGGGAACATACAGCCTGAAGACATGATGATTGCAGCAATGAGTGATAAAATGTGGGACAACAAGGCAGCATGTGAGTTTTAAAACTTGGTCACGTGCAGTGGGCCCACAAACCAAGAACCACAACCTTGTCATGAAGGTAGTGAAGTTCTCGTCAAAATAGTGGACTTGGGCAAAGGATGCCCTGCAACCATCAACCTTTCTCAAGAGGCGTAAATTGTGGGACAACAAGGCAGCATGTAAGAGACCTGGAAATCGATCACTGATTCAATTTGAGTACTTCTACAGGATAGACTTTAATATAAAACTAAAAATTAATGACAGCAAGTGATTGAGTTCAGTAGTTCCTCATATAAAATTATTGACTCTAGAGATATAGTAATATAGAGAAGATAAAATTATTTCAAGTGAGGACAGAATCGCATGTGAGAGATCATACTTAGTCACATGTAGTAGGCCCACAAACCAAGAACTACAACCTTGTTATGAAGGTAGTGAAGTTGTGGTCAAAATTAGACAAGATTTTTAGGAGTCCACTAAAACAAATAATTTGGTTTTATCCTATATACTACTTTTCTTTTATACTGACTCTTATTAAAACCTATTAAAAAAGAGTTTGTACCTTTAGTTTATTTTATGTATTTTGTTGGTTTTCCTATTATGTTCTTATTGATCTCTGTTGATGCCATAATATGCTCCGACCATAACGTACCACTTCCGACCACTTCTGAGGACCACTGCCTCGCCGAAGGTCTGGTAGTCGGAGTCCGGCCGACCACATCCATTAGCCGACCACGTCCCTTGTTTGCGCGAGAACAGTTGGTGTACTCTGACGAGACGGTGTTCTGGTCACTCCGCCCGGACAGTGCCTCCCAGGCTTGTGCAGGTCGTCCGGGCCCGCACCTCACCGGCTGCAGACGTCGCCCCACCAACCCCCATCACGCGTCAGATCACCTGCAGCCAACTACTCTGACAGGCACTGTTGCCCCCTTGCCGGTGACGCTCATTGCGTCCTGCCGCTCACTGCACAACGTCTAGGGCCACGTGGCACCCATCCATTGGGCTAGTAGCCCCTGCAGGCCTACCTATCCACCGGGTACCCTAGGCAGCCAACCTAACCGGGTCGCCCCGAGCACCCGAGCCCACTAAGAACGCCTATAAATAGAGGGAGGACCCTCATTTACAGGTATGGTCATTTTGCCTTGCCAAAACTCTGCCTCTCCCTTTGCATACCAGTGCCTACACTGACTTAAGCATCGGAGTGCCCACGGCAGACACCACACCGGTGTCCCCATCATTCCGAGGTGCTTCATTTTGCAGGTGATCGGAGGCGGAGCAACTGGTAGAAACTCATCGGACCACTCTACTGTGTTGGGTGTTGTTGCTGAGGCCATTTTCGGCATCAACATTTTGGCGCTAGAAGGAGGGCCCCCGCCTTTCCAGCAATCAAGCATTCACCCCCACTTGCTCGACCCCATGGATGAGCACACCAACCCCGACTTCCAAGGCTATGATGAGCCCGCCCCTATGGGCTCGCAGAGCACCAGGCCACCGCGACGCCGAGGAGGTGGCCGAAGGCCCACCCAGACCGAGATCCTGACCGGGAACGTCCAAGCGCTGACGCAGACCGTGCAGGTGCTCGTGGACGCCTTCCGGGGCACCCGCAACGTCCAGCTGCCCCAGCAGCCGCCGGAAGCAGCCGAGTCAACGCCGTCTAGGCCCCCTCGATCGGCAAGCCGACGCCGCGACCCTTCCCCCGTTGCCGCCCGGAGCGGTCGGTCGCAAAGGGAGAGCGCTGGCCGGCAGCCGCGCAATGAGGGAGAGCCGAGCAGGTTGCGCTCGAGGAGCCGTCACACACGAGTAGACCTCTCGGACGCGCCCAATCAGCCGGCCCCTGCCGGGGACAACCCCCAAGACGTCCGGGAAGAGATCGCCAACGTCCGAAGGAATACCCCGTCGGTCTTCGACCGTTTGGGAAGACCAGATATTTACCGCCGCCTAGGTCGGGAAGTGTCTGTTGACCAACCTGCCGAGAGAGAAAACCGCGACCAAAGTCGGTTGGACTACCTCCAGCGCCAGCTCGATCGGCTGGTCGGGCAGCAATGCGGACTGGAGCCAACCGGGACGGCTGAGCCGCCGTTTACACCTTCCATTATGGAATCGCCCTATCCCACCAGATTCAAGATGCCGACCATCCCCTCGTACGATGGTTCAACTGACGCAGACGAGCATGTGGAGAATTACCAGGCGCACATGCTCATTCAGAGCGCCAACGAGGCAGCCCTCTGCAAATCATTCTGCCTCACTCTAACCGGAGCCGCTCGGCAATGGTACAGAAGGCTGCCCCCAGGCTCGATTGGCAGCTTCCAGCAGCTCGCGAGTTCGTTCTCGGCTGCGTTCCTTGGCTCAAGGACAAGAAAGTTGGGAGCCTCCCACCTTTTCAGCATTAAGCAGCGTGAGAGTGAAACGCTGAAGAAATACCTCGAGCGGTTCGACAAGGCCGTAGTACAGGTGGAAAACTGCTCCGACGACACCTTAGCCCAAGCCCTCAAGGAAGGCGTCAAGGACCCCCGCCTTGTCTGGACTCTCGCTTACGACCGGACGACCTCATTCACGCACCTAAGGGGAATCGCCTGGAGGCACGCCGAGGCCGACGAGTACGTTAGGGCCCGGGGGCTGGAGATTCCAGACCATGATCGGCCTACTAGCAGGAAGTCGGAAAGGGGACAGCCGAGGAGTTCCGACCAGAACCGGGGGGACAGGGGGAAGAACCCGGCGAGAGGAGCTCAAGTGGAGACCAACCGAATCCCGAGAGCACCGGAGGGTAAGTTCACCCAGTACACGCCGTTGGTCACTAACATAGAGCATGTCCTCAACCAGGTGTCCGACCGTGGCCTCCTCCGGGACCCGCCCCCGATCCGCACGGATCGTTCCCGGAGGAACCCGAACAAATATTGCCATTACCACAAGGATATAGGTCACGACACCAAGAACTGCATACAGCTCCGGGACCAGATTGAGCTGCTAATCCGTGAAGGTCACCTACAAGAGTTCGTGGAAAGAATCATCACACCCACTGGTCAGAGCAGCCACCCAGCGCCGACCGTCAGGCAAAATCCGGGGACGGTCAACCGAACAGAGGAACCGGAGCCCGAGCACATCGTTCACACCATCTTTGGCGGAACGGCCACCGGGGACACTGCCAGCAGCAGGAGGAGTTATGCCCGCGAGGCGAGGCGGGTCGCCCGCGGGGAACATATAAACATGGCGGCGCACATTTCAAAGATATGCCGCCAGGATAGCCCAGCGATCATCTTCACGGACGACGAAGCTGATCGGCTGCTCCACCCGCACAACGACGCCCTGGTCGGCGATATCAGGGTGGCCAACAACGTCGTCCGGCGCGTCCTCATCGACAACGGGAGCTCCGCGGACGTGATGTTCATGGACGCGTTTTCAAGGTTAAAGATTGAGGGAGCCGAGCTAACACCGGCGAAGACGCCCCTGTATGGATTCGCCGGGGATTGCGTTCGCGCGGCAGGCACCATCCGCCTCCCGGTCACCGTCGGCGACGGCCCGGAGAAGGCGACCAGGATGGTGGAGTTTATCGTTGTAGACCGACCCTCCGTCTACAATGTCATCCTGGGCCGACCCACCCTCAACGCACTAAAGGCGGTAGTCTCCACCTACCATCTCGCCATGAAGTTCCCCACCAATGACGGGATCGGGGTGTTCCGAGGGAACCAAGAAGGGGCTCGCAAATGTTATATGGAGGCGGTGAACAAAGTGTGCCGGAAGGCCCCAGCCACTGTGGCCACCATCCTCAAAATAGACGAGGCTGACATTCCCAACGAAGAAATAAAACCCCTAAGCGACCTGGACCCACGTTTGCCAGACGAGGAGGTCAGAGCATACCCGGTTGAGGACCTAGTGCCCTACCAGCTGGACCCCGAGCACCCTGAAAGGACTGTGCTACTCGGCTCCAGGCTTGCCCCGAGCACCCGAGCAGAAGTGGAGTCCATCCTCCGAGAACATAAGGACGTCTTCGCCTGGTCTCACGAAGATATGCCGGGGATCAACCCAGCTGTAGTGTGCCACCAGCTGAACGTCAACCCGAAGCACCGCCCGGTGATACAGAGGAGGAGGGCCTTCAACCCGGAAAGGTACGAGGCCATTAACGCCGAGGTACAGAAGTTGCTGGCCGCCGGCTTTATTCGAGAGGTGACCTACCCGGACTGGCTTGCCAACGTCGTCCTGGTCAGGAAGTCTACCGGGAAGTGGCGTGTCTGCATAGACTACACCGACCTGAACAAGGCGTGCCCGAAGGACTGCTTCCCCCTCCCGCGCATTGACCAGCTCGTCGACGCGACAGCAGGCCACGAGCTTCTCAGCTTCATGGACGCCTATTCCGGGTACAATCAGATACCCATGAGCCGAGCAGATCAAGAGAAGACCGCGTTCACAACCGACCAGGGGCTGTACTGCTACCAGGTCATGCCGTTCGGCCTCAAGAACGCCGGGGCAACCTATCAGCGGCTGATGAACAAGATGTTTGCCTCGCTCATCGGGAAATCCATGGAGGTATACGTGGACGACATGTTGGTGAAAAGCCGACAAGTGTCCGACCACGTCCGAGACCTCCGGGACTGCTTCAACATTCTACGCCAATATAAGATGAAGCTCAACCCAGCCAAGTGCGCGTTCGGGGTAGAATCCGGGAAGTTCCTGGGGTTCATGGTGAACCACCGTGGGATAGAGGTCAACCCCGCGAAAGCCCAGGCCGTAGTAGATCTGCAACCTCCGCGGACGATAAAGGAGGTACAACGACTGACCGGGATGGTTGCAGCCCTGTCCCGGTTTGTGTCCCGGTCAACCGACAAATGCTTCCCATTTTTCCAAGCGCTCAAGACCCGAGGAGGCGTGAACTGGGACACCAAGTGCGGGGAAGCGTTCGAGCGTCTAAAAGAATACCTAGCTAGCCCACCTCAGCTATCAAAGCCACTCCCGGGCGAGACGCTCTACGTTTACCTTGCTGTTTCAGAGAAGGCCGTAAGCTCCGTCTTGATCCGAGAAGAAGACCGTGTGCAGCGCGCCGTCTACTACAGCAGCAAAGCTTTTCAAGGAGCCGAAGGAAGATATACCCCGCTCGAGAAGCTGGCCCTCGCACTGGTCACGTCTGCCCGCAAGTTGAGGCCTTACTTCCAGGGCCACCCGATCAAGGTCCCGACCAGCTATCCCCTTCGGCAGGTGCTACAGAACCCTGAACTATCCGGAAGGATTGCGAAATGGTCGGTAGAGCTCGGGGAGTTCGATATTGAATATGTCCCCCGAACCGCGATCAAAGCGCAGGTCCTAGCGGACTTTGTAGCCGAGTTCACGGGGATACCCGGATCGGCGCCCGATCATGCAACTCCCGCCGCGGAAACGAGCGCTACACACCAAGAAAGCACCGGGGAGGCGAACCCCCCGATCCCCGATAGGTGGAAGCTGTTCGTCGACGGGTCCTCCGGCTCCGGGGGCTCCGGAGCAGGATTAGTTCTCGTCAGCCCTGATCGGTTCAAAACCAGCCAAGCACTGCGCTTCAATTTTCAGGCCTCCAACAATGAAGCCGAGTATGAAGCCGTCATAGCCGGTCTCGGATTAGCCCGGGAACTCGGGATACAAGCCATCGAGGTCTTCAGCGACTCGATGCTTGTAGTCAACCAGATTACCGGGGAATTCCAGGCCAGGGAAGAGCGGATGGCAAAGTACCTGGGAAGAGTGAAAGCTCTTCTCGGACAATTCAATTGGCAGCAGGTTACTCGGATACCTCGCGCGGAGAACGCCGAAGCTGACGCCCTGGCTCGGTTGGCCTCGGGGAACGATATGGAGGGGCTCGTTTCATTCCCCATCGAGAAACTTGACCAACCGAGCATCGACCGAGAAGAGACGATCCTGGTCGCCGAGGACTCCCAGACTTGGATGGACCCCATTGTCCAGTATCTCACCGACTCCAAGTTGCCCGAAGACCGAGAACAAGCCCGGAAGATCAAGAACGCGTCGGCCAGGTACACCCTTGTTGACGGAAAGCTGTACCGCCGAGGATTATCCACCCCATACCAGCGCTGTGTTGGGCCGGCTGAAGCCGAGTATGTCATGAAGGAAATCCACAGCGGTGTATGCGGAAATCACTCAGGCGGGAAAGCTCTATCGTTCAAATGCCTCCGTCAAGGGTACTATTGGCCGACCATGAGCAGGGATGCCATTGAGTTCGCCCAAAAGTGCATGAAATGCCAACAGTTCACCAAAGCCATCAAGACTCACCCCGAGAAGCTCACTTCGGTGGTGTCGGCATGGCCCTTCGCGAAGTGGGCCGTCGATTTGATCGGACCACTCCCGATGGGCCGATCGCAACTTCGTTATTGCTTGGTCGCGGTCGACTACCTCACTAAGTGGATCGAAGTGGAACCCTTGGCTCAGCAAACTGAGGCAAAATGCACGAATTTTTTGTGGAAAAGCATCATCTGTCGGTTCGGCCTTCCTCACACCGTGGTTTCGGACAACGGAAAACAATTCGGTGACAAGTTCTCGGCGCTATGCGAGCAGTTCGGAATCATAAAGGTATTTTCCTCCCCCGGGCACCCGCAGAGTAATGGACAAGTAGAAGCCGCTAATAAGACGATCAAGGAAAACTTGAAAAAGAACCTTGAGAAGCACAAAGGGGCCTGGGTAGACTAGCTTCCTTGAGTACTCTGGGCTTACCGGACCACTAAGCGGACAGCGACGGGCGAAACCCCCTTCGCCATGGCTTTCGGTGTAGAGGCAGTTATCCCGGTCGAAGTCGGGTTACCGAGTTTCAGAGTTGAAAACTACGATGAAGACGGCAACGCTGGTCGGCTGTTACCTGAGCTCGACCTGGTAGAGGAAAAACGCGAGCAAGCTCTAATCCGAACTGCTGCGCGTAACCAGGTCATTGCAAGGTACTACGACAAGAGGTTTCGGCCGAGAGTCTTCCGAGTAGGAGATCTGGTAATGAAAAGGGTGCTCGTCCAAGAACCAGGGCTTGGCGCCTTCGGCCCTAAGTGGGATGGACCCTACACAATCACGGGTATAGTCAGGTCTGGGACTTATCGATTGTCGGATCAGGAAGGTAGGAACCTAGGAAATCCATGGAATGCCGACCACCTGAAGCGTTTTTACCAGTAATTCTATCTGTACCGATTCTTTTGTAAAAGATTGCTGTAATAAAAAGAGAATTTCATTTCCAACTTTTCGCAAGATCAAGTCCCACCATCGGGCACAATCCAACAGGGTTCCCCGACCAGGACCCAACTTCTCGCGTGTTCCTCGGACCACAAGATCAGGTCCTATATCCGGGCACAACCCATCAGGGTTACCCGATCAAGATCCAACTTGGGCACAACCCATCAGGGTTACCCGACCATGATCCAATCCGGGACAACCCATCAGGGTTACCCGATCAAGATCCAACTTGGACAAGTCCCATAACCCGGACACAACCCAGAAGGGCTACCCGACCGGGGTTGGAATTGGGGTTAAATCCCCCAAACCAACCAGGGGGGGCTGGAACACCCCACAAGACGACGTGCAAGTCATACCAAAAAAAAAAAAACAACAAGACACAAAAAAGAGAAATACTTTCATTGATTGTAGTCGGAGGAGGGTACAAGTTGGGCACCCTCGAACCAAAAAAAAAAAAAAAAAAAAAGAAGGGGGGTACAACCAACAGAACAAAAACAAAAAACGAGGACTAATCTAGCTGCTCCGGGAAGAGGTCGCTCATCGAGACATTGATCAGCGGAGAGGACGGCGGGTCCGCTGCTGGCTGCTTGAGAGGGAGAGGCTGCTCTTGCTCCGCTGGTTCAGGAGCACCAGATGGAGGCTGCTCGGGCAGCCGGGCTTCGCCGGTTACCTCACCCACCTCCGCTGCCTCATCGGCCATTGTCTGGTCGGACCAGTCGGGAACAAAGGACCAGTCTACCTCGACCAGAGTTGGGTTGGTCGCGATAAAACCTGCCTTCATGTCCCGCATGCCGTCGTTGTATTCGGCGACCAGGCGAGCTCGGAAGTCCTCAGACTCGAGGTACTCGGCCAACGCAGCAGCCTTCGCGTCCTCGAGCGCGGCAGGAAGGGCGACCTCGAGGTATCTTTGATGCGAGGCCCGGGCAGCAGCGAGATCTTCCTCAGCCTTCCTCAATACTGCCTGCATCTCGAGCCTTAATGTCTCCGCCTCCTCGGCCTTCCGCTCGGCGCTGGCGACCCAGTCCTCGGCTCGTCTCAGCTTGTCATCGGCCCTCTTCGCCAGCTCCTCGGCAGCCTTTGCCTTTTCCTCGGCTGCCCTCTTGGCCTCCTCGGCGGCGGCCTTCGCCTCCTTCTCGGACCTCCTCAAGGCCCTGATGTCGGCTTCGGCGGCCTTCAGCTCGTCCGCTGTCCGATTAGCATGGGCCCTGGCGGCAACACTCCCGGAGAAGAGAAGGCACAAGTCCTGCCCAAAAAAAAAAAAAAAAAAAGAAGAAATTATTAAAGTACATATATAAATTAGATAGACAGATGAATATTGAATCCACGCTTACCCCGGTCAGCCTGGTCGCGCATTCGGTGATGGCCTCAATATGGTCGGAGCGCCTAGAAGACTCGGCCATCTCGACAGTCAGGTGCTCTTCGAATTTCGTGACTAGCACCCGGTGAATCGACGAGCCGGAACTGGACGGCTCATCCCGGGGACGACTCGGTCGAGAATCTTGCCGACCTGCCGGCCTTTCATCCCTCGAGCGGTCCGCCCTCGACCTTTCTTCCCTTGGCCTATCCTCCCTCGGCCGATCCTCCCGAGGCCGGTCTTCCCTGGGTCGGTCCGGGCGCGCCTCTTGGCGAGCCGCTGGTCGGCTGGTCGCGGCAACCGGGGGGACAGGGACTTTAGCTGGAGCCGCGGATGGTGCGGCCGCCTTGCTCGGCTGACCGACCTCCTTCCCCTTGCCCTTCGCCAGCCTGGCGTTCTTCTGAAGCCGGGCCAGGCTCTCTTCCACGCTCGGGCGCTTGGTGCCACGACGATCTCGGTCAGCCATCGGTTCTGCAAAAAGTAACGAGCCTATGAGTGCACGGATAACGAATAACCAGATAGTATACACATTGTTAACCGAGCGGACCTTCGATCCGGAGGCCACGAGTAGGGTAGAGATCCCGGATAACCAGATCCACGTCCTCGTCAGCGACCCGAGGACCCCAAGTTCCAGGGGACGGGTCACCAGACGATGATCCGTGGACCAAGGCCTTGGGCACTCCCTGTGGAACCCCGGATCGATCGTCGGTGGTCGCGTCGGCTGGTCGGGCTGTCCGAGAGCTGTAATGGACGGCAGGCGGAGGCATCTCGGCTACAGTCACCACTGGGGATGTTCTCGGCTGGTCGTCTGACCGGCCATGGGTAGACGAGGAGCCGACCCAAAGCCTACTTAGGCTAGCTTCTGATAGGAGCCCGTGCTGGCTCCGCTCGGGGTCGGATAGCTCCCGCAACGCGTCTATCCTCTCCAGGGTTAGCTCCGTGGCATGCGGCGCCCGAGTCCACACGTGGCCCCTCCTGAACGCCACCGGCACCCTCTCGGATTCGGGGAGTTCGAAATACGACAGGTGCTCGTGCAGCCACGCCCCTCCAGCGTAGAACCAGAGGTGCTTGAACTGCTTGTCTGAATCCGGGCACCCAGTTATGAACGTCCCCTTGAAGCCTTGGAAGTAGTAAAACCCTTTGGCCGAAGGAGCAGACTTCATCCGGTAGAGGTTCTGGAAGGCGGTAAACGGCATCTTCCTAGCGAACTTCGCTGCCCACAGCGCATAGCAGCTGATTAGGACACGGTACGCGTTCGCGTTCAGCTGGGCTGGGGCGACGTTCAGCCTGGTCAGCGCCTGCCTCAGGAATGGATGGAATGGAAGCCGTAGCCCTGCTCGGAAGTACTCGGAGGAGAGGGCGATGTAGCCGGAAGGTGGTCGGGATGGAAGATCGTCGACTCCGGGAACCAGGAGGTCGACATTTTCCGGGATATTGAACTCTCGGCGCAGCGCGACCAAATATCTCTGCGTGACCGCGGTTGTGTAGTAGTCCGCCGTGTAAACTGGTCGGCCGGCCGCCAACCTGGACATCTCTGCGTCGCTCCGGCGACATACTTTGACGTCATTGATGCGGATACCACGACTAGCGGGCCGGTCGCGAGCTTCTGTATCCTCACCAGACGGGTCGGTGCTGTCAGACACCGAGTCGCCTTCTCGGCCGGTTGTGCTCGCCTGGCCAGCAGACCTCTCAGCGGCCTCCCCTCCCTCAACCGTGAGATCCACGACCGGGGCCGTCGGGACTTGGAAAGACCCGCCTAGCTCCTCGACGAATCGATGGTCCGGGGCAGTGCCCGGACCCACCCGGGGTATCTTTTCTAGCCGTGCTGCGCCGGACAGCTCTCGGTTGGCCTGCAAGACTTGATCGCCCGGAGACGGTATGTCAGAGATCCCCGACAGGTGGTCGGGTGTCCGGCCCTCGGGGCCCATCACTTCCCCGACCGATGACGACCTCGTGCGCGACGATGAGGCCTCGCTCCCCGTGATGTCTAAGCTCTCGGACAAGCCGGCGTTCTCGGAATCTGAAATATCACTCATAGTGAACGAAAATTACCTTGTCGGATGTTCTCGACGCTGGTCTTCTAAATCTTTCGCTCTATCTTGCTCGGCAGTGTTCGGCAGCTCTCGGCAGAACCTCGATCTTTTGCAAACGGTGAAAAAATGAGGGTCACCCCCTCGCTATTTATAGGCGAAGGGTTGGCGAAAAGCCCGGGCACGTTTCACGAGGCGACGATTCAGTTTCCCGCCAATCGCCCACGTCGGATTCGTACACTGAAATTTAAAATTTCGAAGTGTCGCTCTGCCTTCCCGCCTATCGACGATCGACACGTGGCGTCGTGACACGTGGCAACCGTTCGTGCCTGGCCGAGAACTCTCTTTCATCCGAGGTGTCGACCAATCGCCGACTTTCGAAGATTACAAGTAGGAGTCGAACAGACGGCTATCCAAGCATCCCCGGCCACAACAGCCCGGAGATGCTGGGGGGCTTATGTTGATGCCATAATATGCTCCGACCATAACGTACCACTTCCGACCACTTCTGAGGACCACTGCCTCGCCGAAGGTCTGGTAGTCGGAGTCCGGCCGACCACATCCATTAGCCGACCACGTCCCTTGTTTGCGCGAGAACAGTTGGTGTACTCTGACGAGACGGTGTTCTGGTCACTCCGCCCGGACAGTGCCTCCCAGGCTTGTGCAGGTCGTCCGGGCCCGCACCTCACCGGCTGCAGACGTCGCCCCACCAACCCCCATCACGCGTCAGATCACCTGCAGCCAACTACTCTGACAGGCACTGTTGCCCCCTTGCCGGTGACGCTCATTGCGTCCTGCCGCTCACTGCACAACGTCTAGGGCCACGTGGCACCCATCCATTGGGCTAGTAGCCCCTGCAGGCCTACCTATCCACCGGGTACCCTAGGCAGCCAACCTAACCGGGTCGCCCCGAGCACCCGAGCCCACTAAGAACGCCTATAAATAGAGGGAGGACCCTCATTTACAGGTATGGTCATTTTGCCTTGCCAAAACTCTGCCTCTCCCTTTGCATACCAGTGCCTACACTGACTTAAGCATCGGAGTGCCCACGGCAGACACCACACCGGTGTCCCCATCATTCCGAGGTGCTTCATTTTGCAGGTGATCGGAGGCGGAGCAACTGGTAGAAACTCATCGGACCACTCTACTGTGTTGGGTGTTGTTGCTGAGGCCATTTTCGGCATCAACAATCTCTGCTCTCATTACTATTTCTTTACACTATTTTATTCTTCTTTCTTTGTTGATGTTGAAAATCTCTAGAACAATAGCCGATGTGATTGTTCTGTCTGATCGGTCTTGCACAGTCATTCCGCGGCTGGTCATCTGCAAAAAAAAGCACCTCGAAGTGATGGGGACACTGGTGGGGTGTCTGTCACGGGCACTCCGATGCTCAAGTCAGTGATGACACTGATGAGCAATTGGAGAGGCAGAGTTTTGACAATGAATAATTGTCCGTACTTGAATTAGTGGGCTGACCCTCTATTTATAGACGTTCCCCACGGGCTCGGACGTTCGGGCGGCCCGGTCAAGTTGAACTCCGAGTGCTTCCTGTGGGAAGACATGTTTCAGGTGCACATGCACCGTACACCCAATAGACTGATGCCGCGTGTACGTGGTCTAGTGTCGGGGGACACTAGAGTGGGCTAGCACTGGTGCTTGTGAGCGCCGCATCAGTCTGAGCGGGCTGTGGGTATCAGTGACGAGACAGGTGCAGTGATAGGCGGCGTGTCAGGTGGTGGATCGTGGGCGTTGTGCCAGGACACGGCTGTCAGCCCATGTGGGGCGGCTTGACGCGGACAGTGAGGGGTCCACCTAGTGGATGGTGCTCATAGGTTGTTGGGGAAGTCCTATCCGGGCCAAGGGCAAAGGCCCCGGCTGGCCTCCGCCTTGGGTACACGACGGATAGCGCCAGTCTGGTCGACACATGGTCGCTCTGCAGAGTTTCCGGGAAAGAATCTAGGCCTAGTCGGATCTGACCCGGTCGGAGATCAACAACGTATTGAAATCTGATATTCACGTCCTCGTGCGACCAGATCACCCCGGGGGAAAGGATTCCGTCGCCGGATAAATTATACCACCAACATTCTTAATTTTTTTTTTCGTTTATTCAGTTACCAAGATTTATTTGCTTTAATAACCAATAGTTAATGTATGTTGATCTATTTAAACTTATCGATGAAAATATTATGAATATCAGTTCACGACACTTGCTATGGTCCTAAGAAAACTGTTGAGAGGACACGTTAATTATGAACAATGCGAAGAATTGAATACACAACTAAATGGGTATTCGTCTAAATAAAAGACACTTCAGTAGTTAGTTTTTTTTTTTTTTTTTTTTTGGGCACAGAAAGGACATTTTAGTTTTTTAGTTTTTTTATTTTTTATTTTGTTTTTTTTATAAGGAAGACATTTTAGTTAGTTTATTGAGAAAATAAATTAAGGGTTTTATTTTATGTTTTCGAGAAATGAGATTGTGGTAAAATGAGAGAAAAGTTGTATATCTCTGTTCACAATTACAGGGCTTATATACACGAGATTACAATAAGAAAGGGAAACTACAATATCAAAGAAAGGGAAACTAACTTAGCTAAATCAGGAAACCCTATATTCAGTAACTACTATATAAAAATTACATTCCTGATTTCTAGAAAGTGATTATTTACAGTTTGACACGACCACCACCAATCAAGGGATCTAATTCATATTTTCCCATACTCCCCCACAAGCTGGTGAATATATATCAATCATTCCCAGCTTGAAAATCAGATCCCGAAACGCCGAACTGTTGAGCCCCTTATTAAGAACATCTACCAGTTGACCTCCTGTGGGAACATATGGTGTACAAATTAATCCACTCTCTAATTTCTCCTTGATAAAATGTCTATCTATCTCAATGTGCTTAGTTCGGTCATGTTGCACGGGATTATGTGCAATGTTGATTGCCGATTTACTTGTCACAGTAGAGTCTCATTGGTCCACTCCATCTAATCTTCAAGTCTTCCAGTATAATCTTCATCCATAACAGCTCACACACACCCTGTGCCATTGCTCTAAACTCCGCTTCTGCACTAGACCTGGCTAGAACATTTTGCTTTTTGCTTCGCCATGTTACCAAATTTCCTCCAAGGAAAGTACAGTAACCCGAAGTTGACCTACGATCCACTGGAGACCCTGCATAATTTGCATCTATATAGGCTTCAAGGACTAGCTTGGAATTTCTCTTGTACATTATTCCTTTCCCTGGATTAGCTTTCAAGTAGTGAAGTACACGATAGGCAGCCTGAAGATGAACTTCTCTGGGATCGTGCATAAATTGGCTGATGACGCTCACAGAGTATGCAATATCCGGCCGAGTATGAGAAAGATAGATAAGCTTTCCAACTAATCTCTGATACATCTCTTTATCTACTATCTGTTCTCCAATAGCCTCTCCAAGTCTATGATTTGGCTCTATAGGCGTTGCAACCGGCTTGCTTCCAAGCATTCCTGTTTCCTTGAGAAGATCAATAACATATTTTTGCTGTGAAATGAAGATGCCTTGTTTAGAACGAGCAACCTCAATCCCCAGAAAATATTTCAACCTTCCCAAATCTTTAATCTCGAACTCTTTGACCAAACGTTGCTTCTCCTCTTCATCATTTCCAGTTACAATCATGTCGTCCACATAGACTATCAAGACTGTGACTCCCCCTGCCGCTGAGTGTTTAATGAAGAGGGTGTGATCTCCTTGACTCTGCTTATATCCCATAGCTGTCATTACCTTAGTAAGTCTCCCAAACCAAGCATGAGGTGACTGTTTCAACCCATACAAGGCCTTTTTTAACTTGCATACCTTTTTTCCTTCTACCCCTCCAAATCCTGATGAGATACTCATATAAATTTCTTCATCTAGGTCCCCATGTAAAAAGTCATTCTTCACATCATACTGTTGTAGTTCCCAATTACAGTTGGCTGCTAATGACAGCAAAATTCTTACCGTGTTCATCTTCGCGACTGGAGCAAAGGTTTCTTGATAGTCAACTCCATGTGTCTGTGTGTATCCTTTGGCAACCAACCTTGCTTTGTAGCACTCTAATGATCCATCAGCCTTATACTTTAAGGAGAATACCCACTTACACCTTACTGTCTTTTTCCCCTTCGGCAAGTCCACTAACTCCCATGTTCCATTCTTTTCCAATGCATCCATCTCAGCTCTCATGGCTTTCCTCCATTCTCCATTAGATAATGCTTCAGATAAACGATTTGGAATAGAGATTTCATTCAGACTCATAAGAAAGTTCCTATGGGTTGGCGAGAATTTCTCGAAGGACATAAAATGGGTTAGAGGATACAATGGTCGTTTGGTACACTCTCGAGTTCCTTTCCTCGCGGCTATAGGTAAATCCTGGTCAGTTGTTTAAGTTTCAGGAAGTTGGTGTTCTACAAGTGGGATGAAATTAGGTTTGGCTACTGTTACATCATTCTCAGAAATCGGATTGGAGACTTGGGCTTGCATCAGATCAGGAGCTAGACCTTGCTTTCTCGAGTACACCTTCCCTTTTCCGTATCGTATATGATCAAGAGTACTATTATCCTGTTCAAGAGACACGGGTGACAAGACAGGAGACACGGGGGACAGGACAGGAGACAACACGGGTTCTGTATTTGAGATGAACTCATTTACTGAAGTGGACTGAGAGTTCGACATAGGAGGAGAGGATGGTGATTGAGACAAAGATGAGGGTGGTAGATCAAGTAGAAAGAAATCCTTATCTTCTATGATAGATGACTCCTCCTGAAGATAAGGTTCAGTGAAATATGGTTTCCCATATGCAAAAGTAACATCAACTGAGATATAGAGTTTCCTGGTGGGTGGATGAAAACATTTGTAACCTTTTTGTGTGGATGAGTATCCTACAAAGACACACTTAATGGCTTTAGGATCTAATTTACCCCGATTATTGCTATGGACGTGAACAAATGAAGTGCACCCAAATATCCTAGGCATAAGAGTGTTCGTAGCATCAATGTTGGGGTAAAATTTAGACAATACTTCCATTGGACTTTTTGCCCCTAAAACTCGTGAAGGAATTCTATTTATGATGTAGGCAGATGTAAGAACTGCTTCCCCCCAATACTGTTTTGGTACATTTTGATGGAACAAAAGTGCCCGAGTAGTGTTTATGAGATGACCGTTTTTTCTTTAAGCTACCCCATTTTGTTGTGGGGTATTAATGCAGGATGACTCATAAATGATTCCCTCCTTGTGAAAGTAGGGAGATAAGATTTGATTAAATAGTCCCTTGCATTGTCAGACCTAAACCTTCTTATTTTGGTACCAACTGATTTTGAATCATCATATGAAAATTTGGTAGGACAGTACTTACATCTGATTTGTTTTTTAGCAAGAATATCCAGGAGACTCTAGTGCAATCATCAATAAAAGACATAAACCACCATGAACCAGAAACATTTGGGACTGTAGAAGGTCCCCATATATCACTGTGAATTAAATAGAAAGGAGAAGAACTTCTTTTATTGCTTATGGGAAAAAAGACACGAGTGTGTTTGGCATATTCACAAATATCACAATGAAATGTTCTAATATTTATTCCCTTAAACAAAGAAGGAAACATAATTTGTAAAACTGCAAAAGAGGGATGCCCAAGACGAAAATGATGCAACCATATAGCATCCTTATTGGAAGAAGACAGAAACGAAGAGGATAAATTTTTCTTGATCATACTTGGAGTAGGTGATGTCTCAAGATAGTAAAGTCCGTCCTTTTCCTTAGCACGTCCAATCCTCCTCCCCGAACCCTGGTCCTGAAAGTCACAGTAAGAAGGATAAAACGTAACATGGCAGTTTAAGTCTCTAGTAAGCTTTTGAATGGACACAAGGTTGGTGGTTAATTTTGGGACATGTAGAACATTTTTAAGGACAAGACGTGGAGTGATAGTTATGTCTCCTACACCGGCTACCGTGGCTGTGGTGCCATCGGCAATGCTGATCTTTCTAGTGCTGGAACATGGGGTGTAAGTATGGAAAAATTTGAGGCATTTGTCATGTGGTTAGTGGCTCCCGAGTCTATGATCCATGAATCTTCAAACAATTTACCAGAAACATTCAGTCCAAAGGAGAATAAGGACTCACCTGATAGGGCCAATGAACAAGCACTAGAAGTGGATGGCTTCTTGAGAGTTCCCAGTAGATTCCTCAACTTCTCAATCTCGTCACTATTGAATACTCCATTTTCCTGTGGCTGCTCCAGTTTCACCTGTGAGGACAAATGTGGCTAGTCCAGTTTCACCGGTTGAATATTCTGCAATTCCCCTATGGAACGCTAGACCTGCTCTTCTTCATGTTGTTGGGATGATTGAACCGTAGGAGTTGAAAAAGTCGTCTCTGACATTCTTTATCAATTGGCAATGAAGGCTCAAAAGAAAAGAAAAAATGGGTTGATAAAAAATTGGATGATCTAATTTCCAAGAAAGGGAACTGCAATGAAGGCAAATAAGAAAAAATGGCTATAAAGGCTGATACACGGCAATGAAGGCCAGCAAAAAGAAGACTGATTTGGCTGAACAGAAACCTTGCGAAATAATTTGTTTTGGACTCAAAAAACAGAGTAAAAACATGGCATAAGGAAACAGCTGTGTGAAGGCCAAAAAAATGTTTTTTTTTTTCCTAAAGAGAACCTAAGGCTCTGATACCATGTGGTAAAATGAGAGAAAAGTTGTATATCTCTGTTCACAATTACAGGGCTTATATACACGAGATTACAATAAGAAAGGGAAACTAAAATATTAAAGAAAGGGAAACTAACTTAGCTAAATCAGGAAACCCTATATTCAGTAACTACTATATCAAAATCACATTCCTGATTTCTAGAAAGTGATTATTTACAGTTTGACTGACCACCACCAATCAAGGGATCTAATTCATATTTTCCCACAGAGATTATAATACAACACCAGTTAAATATGGAAACTATAAAGACCAAAAAAAAAATGGTACTAAATAATGTTGAACTTTTATTTGTTAGTGTGTAATTATTTTAATCCATAAATTTTATAGTTACTAGTACCTAATAAGATTCTGATTTTACTAGCTGTCTTCTTCATATTTTCTGCCCATTAGTAAATAACATATCAAATGCTTCATAGTTCAAATAAGAAAATTCTTCAAGTACTTAAGTAACAAGCACTTAACCAACAAATCTTTTCTTTTGTCTGGTTGATCGTCTAAAATTAAAAATAAAATTAAAAAGAAGGAAAAGTTATTTTTATACTGCTTATGATATGTCCGGATTAGTGTAGCATTCCTTTGACCGTGACTAATAGTTTATCACCTTTTATTGTTTTATCAATTTTAATTATGATGGTCTGGAACGTGCGTTTCGGATGAAAATACTTAAATAACATTTTGGTTTAATAAGACCAACTGCGATCTATTTAAGTAACATTTTGTGTTCGATTTGCGCTCGTGATCGATCTATTTTTTGGGCTGGCGGGGTGATTTGGTTGTTTTTTGTGCAATCTTAGAATCGATTAGTCAAGTTCTATAAAAAAAAACGATGGTTACCATATTATTAAAATTTCAAGATTATTACTACACTTTACAAGATTGCTGTGATCATCAACACTGTGATTTAAAAATTAAAAAAAAAAATAAAAAAGCCCTAAATGCTTGTTTAGATCATAGGTTCAAATCCATAATTCAAATAGTAACTTTATATTGTTATTAGAGAAAAACTCTAGAAATTTTTTTCAAAAAGCGAGTTTATTATAGAATGTCAAACAAAAACGAATTAATATTAGAGTAAAAAAGAAAAGGAGAGAAAAAATTAATGTCATAATAGTTTACTCAAATTGTTATTTTGAAAATTTGCACTATGTGCATGTTTGTAAAATTTTAGCTAAAAAAGGTTTAAGGCAAAGATTAGTAATACATTTCTCAGAAGAGAAGATTTTCATAGAAATTTAAGCCTTCTCATCCTTTCATTCCGTCAAAACCTTCGCAACATGGTCTTTCATTTCAATTCAATTGCTCTTCGTAAACAATCTAAGGATCCTCAAAATTCTAGAATTTCATTACTAATCCCTTTATAAACCTTTCGATATTGAAAAAAAAAAAAAAAAAAAAAAAAAGGAATATTGACGGATGAACATTATTATGTAACAAAAGATTTCATGATACAAGGCCAAACAAACAATCACATAAACCAAATCCATTCAGTTTCAGCTCATGATTCAAGAATAGAATAACGGATTATTGAGTCGGTTATTCATTGGATAAAACATGATAAGAAATTGATCGTCTCATCATTCGGGTATTATTACCTTGTTCACAACATAGTAAGTTATTGATCAGCTAAGATGAAATTCAAAACTTCTTGATGAAGTCGTATATGTGGGCGCTGATCTCCTCCGGCTTTGCTTGGTTGATGAAGTGAGCTGCCCCTTCTATAATAACCACTTCCTGCAATGCGGGCACATCTTTCTTGAAGCCTCCGCTTTCTATGTACTGCTTCACACCCGGCCAATGGTAGGTGCTGTCTTCATCGCCAACAATGAACTTTGTTGGAACTTTGACTTGTGCTCCGGTCCATGGAGTTATGAGCTCCCACGTTCTACAAAATCAAAAAGGAAATTAGCAGGATATACCGGGAGGATTGGCGGGTAGATTTGTGGGATTCAAAGTCTTCCCAATTTTGATCCCTCCCAACAGGGACGGATCAGGGGAAGTGAATTTTGTTTTCGTTCCTTCCCCTCATACCAGATTCACTGACCTAGGTTATCTATCTTTTCTTCCTTCCTATTTTCACCTTTTCCTACAAATTTGGTCTTGATGGACAAATAAAAATAAATGGGGAATTTACAACTTTTTTGAGAAGCTATCGACGTTCAATTATTGTAGAATTTGGATAGGAACATTGGAATGTTCGATAGGGCCATGTCATGATCAATAAGAAGGAAAAGAAAGAAATTGCATACATGTCAAGAGCTCGATAATAGTTCAATCCACCAGTGAAGCCCTTCTGGTCGAACTTACTAGCACAATAATCGATGTACTCTTCCGACAGCCAAGAGGGCAATGTATCTGGAACTTTTATAGCTTTGAATCCTACATCTTTAGGTATGCGAAGAGGAGTTAGACCGAATGATGTATAAAGTTTGTTGAGTACCGTCGTAGTGTCCTCGGAAGCGAAATCTTTTTCGATCTCTCCTGGCTCCTACAGTGCCATTCTACAAATTAACACCGATGCAAAGCAAGCAAGGTGTACGCTATTCTAGACCGTATCGTATATTAACGTCATGGGCTAATTTTTTGCTCGTATAAAGAATGAAATGAATAGAAAACCTCCCTTTTCAACATTTGTACTGAACATAATACCAAATCCTTAACCTAATGCGGACATAGAGGGGCTCTTGTCACCTTTCGTTTTTGGGGAAAGTTGGGTTTTCGCAAATGACTGCATGGTTTATGACTCAAAAACTTTCGGACGTGAAAACAGAAAAGCATATGCAGAATAGGAACAATTCTGGCTTGATCTAGACAATAATCCAGTTTAAGAAAGTCTGCTAAATTGAAACAATAGCATGAACAAATAGTGAAATCATTCATATACTAAAATTGACATGACTTTGTAACAAGCGAAACTACCAAAATTGACCTTGTTTCATTTTTTTACAACGAACCACTCGTGTGGTTGCGCTATGTAAAATGGGTCTTTTGGGGTTGTTCCGAAGTCATTTTGCTAATTAAATTTTTCATGAGTTATAATTTTAAAGAGTTGATTAAAATAGATTTTTATTAAGGCTAAACATATAATCCAAGAATCTTTAACCTGAATAGCATCACAATTTAGGAAAGCTAAAAGCATTTAAAGGGTAGCAACAGTAATTTGTCTTAGTTAAAAAAAAAAAACACTTTTTATATCCTACATATGTAAAAATTATCCAAGTACACATTTCATATAAATATACAGTTTAAAATCTATATTTAAATACAAACATTCAATTTATATGAACATTCAAATGCAATCAACATTAAAATAATGCACTAAATAAAAATGCTCCCGTTTATAAATCAAATCGTTGAAATTTAATCAGGATAGTTGCAAAGCAATAGCTTTTTTAAATAAATAAAAATAAGAAGGATAAATTACTTATTTAGTTCCTAAATTTTTAATTTTATACAAATTTAGTTCATGATCATTTTTTCGTAATTGGAATGTCCTCTAAATTATTAAAACGTAATTTTTGAATAGAATTAATACGTAATTTAATCAAAAAGTGAAGTTAACTAACGAATTCGTCTAAAAATTAACAAAAAGGATTACTGTAATAACATTTTTAATAATTTAGAGTAATTTAACTAAAAAAAAGATAAGAGATCATTACACAAACTTAAAAAATTTAAAGACCGCTTAGCAATTTACGCAAATAAGAAATTAGTGCTCCAAAACAGTAGCAGCTTAAAAACTCAAAACTAGAGATAATCAAGATTTGGATTCAAACAATCACCTGAAACCTGCAAATGTAGAAATCGTCGCCATAGAAAGCCCTGAGTCCGTCAACGAACTTTGTCACCGGATTCCGGGGCATGAAAGCGACGCCGAGGTTAACGAGAGCCTTGACCTTGTCGGGCCTGAACAGGGCGAAGTACCAGGCCATGAAAGCCCCCCAGTCGTGGCCCACCAGGAACACCTGGTCCAGGCCCAGCTGCTCCAGAAGCCCAACCAGGTCGCCGACCACGTGGTGGACGGAGTACGACGCCGGGGACAGCGGCGCGTCGGAGTCGCCGTAGCCACGGAGATCGGGAGCGATGCAGCGGAAGCCGAGGGCGGAGAGGGCGAGCATCTGGTGCCGCCAAGAGTACCAGAGCTCGGGGAAGCCGTGGAGGAACAGGATCGCCGGACCACTCCCGATGAACGCCACGTGGATGTTGATCCCGTTTGTGGTGATCACCGAGTGCTCGATTTTCTCCATTTCTTCCTTTTTTTTTTTTTTTTTTTTTTTTTTTTCCAATTTGCTTGTAAAGTTTAACTTGATTTTCTCTGTCCTAAAGTCAGACCTCTCTATTCTAGCAAGAGAAGTTGAAAGAGAGCGACGGGAAAGAGATTTTGGTTGTGGTGTCGTTTTTTGTTTCAATGGTTCCGACGTCTACGGACAGTAATATATTTAGGCATTGTTTAAAAAGATAGTTTAAATTACCAACTCAAATTAAAATTTTTATTATTTTTTTAAAAAAATTTTTATTTTTTTTAAAAATAATTTTTATCTTATCTAAAAAATCAATAAAAATTACTATTATAATTAAAATATTTTAATTCAAATTAACATATCAAATAAACCCTTAATGTCCATACTACAGTCTACAGCTAAGATCCAACGTGTGTTTCTTCCGTTTATTTTATTATATCAACATTTATTATTGTGTCGTGCTTTTTTTGTATTTCTTTTTTTTTCCTTATTATCTGTCCTGCTTTTTTTCTTTGACTTTGCTCCCCATTAAGATCCAAATCCCGTGATTTACGTCCCAATTATGGGAAATCTGGTTTTAACTCTGAAGATTCGAGTAGGGTGGCATTGACTAATGGACCTCCCCCCATTTTGGAATCTTTGACTTCTCCTTTGGTGAACGAGATGGCTAATAACTTGGTTGGGAATTTTTTTAATGATTCACGTTAGGAGCTTGTGACTTCTAGGGGGGGGGGGGGGGGGGGGGGGGGGGGGGGGTGGAAGAGGCACGTGAACAAGAGCATGTTGATCCTGTTGGTTTCAAAAACCAATTTTTAAAATTTTGTGAAAATACGGTACGGATCAAATTGCACATATATAGATTTTCTCAAAATTTTTCTGGCGATAATACTTATATTAATTTAACAAAACAAATTTAGAAGAAAGTTTAGAGATTGACCGTTGTCCGATTAGGTCGAAATTCTTGAACTCCTTCAAGAACCTTCTTGAGTACTCCAAATCTTTCGGAAACATCAATTTTCTTGAGAACTCCAAGTCCTTGAAACACCAACGGTTCTTTCTCAGCGTTCTCCAAATCACGATGAACAGGAAACGAGTGGGCGTTTCTGAATTTGGGTTTGATCACACACTTGAATTTTGATTCACTTTGCGTTCTCAACTCATAAGACAAAGTGAAGGAGAAGAGGAGAAGAAACTCTCAGATAAAAAAAATATACGTATCATTTTTCTCTCTATCAAAAAGGAATTAATATATCTTCCATTTTTTAGATACATCGTATATACCCCTCCTTTTTAGATATATCGTATGTATACTCTTTTAATATTACAGAGAAATAACCGACACTGCTCTTTCTTTTTTTTTTAATTAATTAATTATCAATTTTGTGTGGAACAACATGCACGCCCACTAACTCTATATAGTGGGCGTGTTTATCTGATTAGTTAAATTTTTTTTAATTTATTTTGAACTATTCAAAATAAAATAACCGATTTTTTCTTTTTCACATTTATCAAATTTCAAAATTCAAAATTCCACATACACTTTGTGGATATTATGTGAACCACCCTGTGGTG
This sequence comes from Ficus carica, assembly GCA_009761775.1. NCBI lineage: Eukaryota > Viridiplantae > Streptophyta > Magnoliopsida > Rosales > Moraceae > Ficus > Ficus carica. The sequence continues at coordinate 5,875,544 of CM019741.1, read as the reverse complement.
CACAATTACGGTGTGGTCCTTAACACACTGTATAATCTTTAATTTAAAACTATTTTAAATTTATTTTAAATAATCATATTATTTAAAAACACAAATTAATCCAATTAATTTGTTGTGTGAATACTAATATAGAATTCTCAATTCTAAATTAATAAATTAACCCAACATAAAATAATGTTCACATGATTCAATGGAGCCGTTGAGAGGAACTATGGACTTTATAATTTTAAGCTCCAACAATTTTGACAATTAATTAACACCTTAATTAAAATATCAAAATTATTAATTCCAAATTATTCCACTAAAAACTTGGAATTGCACTCTTAAAATTATAAAACTAATTATATTCAAAGGATTTGAATTGCCCATTGATATAGTCACTACATATAAATCAATCCTTCATAAACGGTTCATAATTAAAGCTGGGTATTTTCCGTTAACCTCTTTAATTATATCTTTCTCCTTAAGTACCATTGATTCTCTAATGAATAATATATTTATGATCTAATCATAAATTGAGTGCTCTTATTATTCAAGTCCCGAATCAACACTTAAGGGAACCGTCCATCTAACTTCTTTACGAAGGAATGGATTTCATCTTGTATATTAATATTCCCAGCTACTTTATTATATTATATTTCCAATATACCAAGAATTTGACACTATTCATTTGTGTCATTACTCGATATGTCAAAAAACATGATACAATAAATAGGAGTCTATTAATTATTCAGAATTAAGATCGATTCATATATGACCATCATTGATTAATTTTGAATGCTCTATATGACAACGGAAATTATTAGAGACTCATAATTAATCGTGTTCCAGTCCTATATAATCAAATTATATAAAGTGCTTTCATTCCAATAATCTCATTATTAACAATCCGGATAAGATCATTTCATTCAGAATGTAATGAACCGCGCTAGTAATTTTAAATTAAAGATCCCAACTTTAATTTTTACTTACGGATAAATTTAGATTATTTTACTTTAAATATTATCTTCCTGTATATAACACTTATATACAATATTTAAAGTCACATTTAAATAATTTAGGGTTTTCAATATTTATAAAGCATCCAAACATGCATGTAAAAATAATATTGAAAAAATTCATCAAATTAAATCAACAAAATAATACATCTCATTTGTTTATGGGCACATATCCCAACAGATCCTAACGTTCCCCTTTTTGAATTTGTGACATATGCAATTTTACAAGATTTTTTTTTATTCTTTTTTTTTTTTTTTTCTTTTGGTGCATTTACGTGTATGTGATCCATGCGTGCACATCACTTGCAAATGAAAAGATTTATGCTACCTGGACACATTTAAGATTGCAAGCAACAATTGCCATGATAAAACAATTGTCATGAAGTTCAGTAGCTTCTTCTGTATGTAGCCCGACAAAAATCTCTCTGTTGTGTTAAAAATAAAAAAATTTAATCTAGAAGCGGATAATTCTGAATCAAAATGTTGCAAAATTTACTTCATCAATGCTTTCAGAGACGACTTTGTCATGTCATATGTAGGGAAAAAAGTGAAAAGACGAGAGATTCCATGCATGGACTTGATTCACATCCCGAATATTTTTAGGCATGCTATTGGATGTGTTGAATTTGAATCTCTGATAGGCAATCTAGTTGCCTTTTTTTCTCTATCTAACAGACAGAAATCAAACATGTTTAGTGTATCTGGTTTCGATCTCTTGTTATCACTATGGTAATCATGATCCTTATCATTATACTTTCCATTGTCTATTTTAAAGGTCAGAGACCATTCAATTCTATAGCCATATAGAAAATTTTCTTTTTTGTGTGGATAGAAATGTCTATGGAGAATTATGTGGTAAAGATTTTAGAAAAATAATAGTAATAATAGTAATAAAACTCTTACCGGTAAGATAGTTTTAAACCGTCGTCCCATCAAGATCATAATATATCAAGAAAAGTATGATCTTTTAATGAGACGGTTCATTATTGTAATTATTAGCAGGTAGAGAATTCTCCACATAGGTTATGGATTTGACATTTTGGTTTTTAGAATACTCTGTTTTAAGAAATATACACAATGAAA